>BMAO01015549.1:0-68186 GCA_019973975.1 Trichonephila clavata | reverse complement strand
GCCGGATAAACCTTTCCTCGGGCCGGACCTGGCCCGCGGGTATCCACCATCACTGGTCTGATCGTTCAAAACGGGATTTTTAAATTTTAACGCCCCATGAACATCACAAAGCCATCGAGATTTGATTTCTCAAAATTCGTATTGCTCAGATATCTATTCAACAAAACGTGCCTGCTGTAAAATCTAATGATTAAATAAAGGTAATTTTTGTTATCTACACAGTAGTCGATAAATTCTTCTCCAATGAAGGTCGATTTCACAAAACTCGTTCTTACTGGATCCTCTACTTAAGAAAAATATGTTAAGTTACAAATTTTAAGTATTATAGTTAAAAAGCTACAATTATTTATATAACTTCTTAGTATCCCCTCCCCACAATCTTCTTTTGGAGTCGATTTCCATAAAACCAGTTCTTGTAGCGCATTTCTACTTGTCTAAAGAGCATTTAGCATAATTCATGTCTGTATGAGTTTAATAGTTCGGAATGTGTAATGATTGCATAGTGTATGAGATACTATAATAAATATACTCTAGTTTATACACTTTATTACTGATTATTAAGCAGGATAATTCTTTGCTTTTAAAGGCAAAGCAGCGAAATATTTATAGTGATATGTAGGGACATGATATGTAAAGGAAGACATGAAAATGTTCAGATAAAGTAAAATATAAACAATAAAATAATTAGTGTAACACTTTAATATGCATATATTATCAAATATTTCTATATTTCTTTATTTTATAATCAGAAAAGACAATAAAAAGCATTAAGCCAGTGCGTTCTATTCCCAAAAGTATCATCACTTGCAGACTTCTGTTTCATAAAGCAACCAATAAATTTCACTAGAATCTGGATGTTAAATGAATATTACAAAAACAAAAACACGAGCAAAACACTATGACAAACTTAAAACCTAAATATGGATCAATATTTTAAGAAAAATTCTACGTTATAAGCAGCATCCTGATTATTATAAAAGCACTTCAGAAAATTGGAGGGAACCACACAATGTTTACTACTGATTTTCTAAACACTTGATTCAATACATTCAAAAACAAAAATCTGCAATTTAAATGCTGAGAGCAGATGATTGAAACATATGGATAACTTTTCTATTCTTGCAATATATATTTAAAGTTGTTTCTTGAAATCTGGTTAAATCTTCAACTTTGTTAGTAGTTTAATTTGTATTATCAATTTATTACCATGCATTCTCATTTATCATTTATATATTAGTATCTCAATTTTAACTTCTAATAAAGATTAATGATTTGCAAAATAATACCTTTCTTTGTAATTATGAGTTATCTGTTATAAACAGGCATCACAAACATGTTATAACAAGGCAATTTTAAATATTGTTGAAGATATAATACTCTTAGGAAATTATGTCAAAAGGTACTAGTTATATAGATTAATGATCTCAATAATAATAATACCATAAAAACAATTCTAAAAATATTTGCTTAATAATTTACTAATTAGCAATTAAATACACTTTTCCTATTGACTTTATTAATTTAAATACAATATTTTAAAAATTACTAAGCATAAAGCAGTTGTGGATTAATTTACAAAATCAAGCATCTGTAGAATTACAAAAATTTGTTATTGTTATGTTGATAAAAGTTCAGGTAATTATGCAACCCGTTTAAGAGTGCCGTCGTGAGATATGTTTGAACGCGTTCTTACTTCGTAATGTGACGACCCGCATAAAAACTACCTGCGGCGATATTCAAAACACAATAGTATTCTGGACAAATCATCCGACCTAAACAGATGACTCATCTTCGCTCGAAACTTCCAGACACTCTCTCATTTTCGATTCATTGTTCTGTTTTCTCGAAAGAACCGGAAAAATCCAATTCCCGAACAATCCTTGCAGGTAGGTATAAATACAAGCGAGGCCGCCCGAAGATCAGTTAGTTAGCGACTTAGTCAGTCATCTGCAACGACCCACTGTGACTCGAGTAATTGTTTGTGTAATCCCCGAAACTCCCACTGCCTCAACAAACACCCGCGCAAGAGCATTAGTTAGCAGTAAGCTTTCGTCAATTGCGTTTCTGTGTGTTGTTCCGTAGTAGGTAACGTCTAAAATGGATGTTAAAAAAAAAAGTGGATTCAGAATGTCGAGTATTTAAAGAAGAATGGACGTGGAAATATTTCTTTACTTTATTAAAAGAAAAACCTGTGTGCTTACTTTGCAATACAACTGTTGCAGTTTTAAAAGAATATAACATTCAACGCCATTTCAAGAGCAAACATGAAAACCACTCCTATCATCGTTAAGTGAAGAGGTGAAAAAAATTAAATCGAAAGATTTAATAAAAATTTATCAAGTCAACAAACAATTATTTCAGAGAGCTAATCATTCTCAAAAATGCGCTACGAAAGCCAGTTATGTGTTGGCTTATAATATTGCTAAATCTAATAAAGCATTTTCAGATGGTGAATTTATAAAGCAGTGCATGATAGATGTATGCGATATTATGTGCCCTGAAAAGAAAAATGATTTTCAATCACTGTCTCTCTCAAGAAGAACAATCACCGAGAGAATTAAAATATTGATAAAACTAATTTCACAACTGACTACTAAAAACTCAAAAATTTATTTTTTATTCAATTACCATGGATGAAAGTACAGATATCAGCGATACTGCGCGCAGTTACTCATATTTGTAAGAGGAATCAACACCCACTTTGAAATACAGAAGAACTTGCAGGGCTGCAGTCAATAAAAGGAACAACGACTGGTGCCGATATATTTTGTGGATTTGAAAATTGCATTGATAAACTTGTTTACCTATTGATAAGTTATGTATGTAACTACAGATGGTGCTCCTAATATGGTTGGAATCAATCAAGGATTTGTTGGGAAATTTAATTCTAAGTATCCGGAAAATGATGTTTTTTTGCATTGACTTATACATCAGAATGCTCTCTGTAAATCGGCTTTAGATATTGATCATATACTTAATATTGTTGTAAAACTAGTAAATATGATTCGTTCCAGAGGATTATTACATCGCCAGTTTCAACAGTTTTTTTGGAGTCCGTACATGCTGAGCATTCCGATATCCTGTATTATTCAAAAGTTCGTTGGTTAAGTGCTGGAAAAGTATTTGAAAGAATTTGGGATTTAAAAGACGATATTGTGAATTTTCTTCTTGATAAAGACATTTATAATCAATTTGACGTCTTAGAAAACGAAACGTGGCTTTCTGATTTCGCTTTTTTCACAGACCTCCTCGTACACATGAATAAACTTAATCTCAAATTGCAAGGGAAAAATCAGTTTCTTCACGATATTTGGCAATACCTGAAAAGTTTCAAATTACAGTTATTATTATTTGCTAATCAGATCTCTAAATCTGATTTTTCTCATTTTCCAAGAATACAATCTTTAAAATTCACTATATCAAACAATAAGATTAAAAAATACGAAATTAATTTGAGAAAACTGTCTTCAGAATTTGAAAGGAGATTTCAGGACTTTAGAAAAAAGAAACCAGAGTTTAGTATTTTTGCGACCCCATTCAATGTTAATTACGAAGAAGTTGAGGCAAAATTTCAACTTGAGTTAATAGAACAGAACTGTAATACTCTCCTGAAACAAACTTTTTCATACAGTACCCATTACTAGAATTTTATAAAAAAAATTTAAGTCCAGATAATTTCCCAAATCTAATTACTCATGCAATGAAGATAATGACAATGTTCGGCTCATCTTATATATGCGAACAAATCTTTTCAACAATGAAGCTTAGGAAAACTTCTTTAAGAAAACAGAATTACAGATGAGCACCTTTCATCAGTTTTAAGAATTTCTGCTTCGGCAAATGGAACTGGACTATGATGAAATTTTTGAAGAAACAGTCTCAATTTCATTTTTTCTCATGCACCATCAACCAGTAATGACACCAGAAAATAAAGTGATAATACTTCACATCAAGAACTACACTAAATTCATTTTATATTTTGTGCTTATAATTTTCTTACCTTTTGCTTTTTTACTATTAAAATAATAAGTGTATGTAATAATATATGTATATGTTTATAGAACACATAAATTTTTTAAACGATTAAGCATTATTCTTTGGCCCGTTACGATTGTCTAGTTATTACAAATGGCCCGTCTTAAAAAAAGTTTCCCACCACTGGATTAGACCAACGAACTTGCAATTCGGTTAGCCTGTTTCTTTTGTTGCGTAGGGATCCGCTAAAATTGGTGTTCGAAGAGAGGAACGCTACGGGAGCGTAAATGATAAAAATATTTTTATTTTGGAATTTCTATTTTCTTATTAAGTAATGTGCATTTTAACTTAAAAAGAAATCATCTTTCAATGTTATGAAATATCTAGTGAAGCGGGAAGGGAATGGCTAATATTATACAAATGGATTAAGAAATTAAAATAGGTAATACTTTTCACTTATTGTCCATCTCTAAGAACCATATATGGAACTTGGAAATAAACAAATATGTTGATTCCTTCTCAACAATATTTAATAAGATTACCTAAATTTAATTGGAATAAAGGAAAAATTTTTATAACACTATTCATTTTACTGTTTTCATGACAAAATAAACAAAATATTTTACAAATTTTGATACAAAATACAAACTTGAACTTTATACAGTAAAAATATAATTTCGTCTCAGGAGAAATAATAACATTTTAGGTATGAAATTTTTTTTTTATTCAAAAAAATGCATATTTAATGTTAAAAATAATTGTTTACCCTTATTATTAAATTTCAGTTTAAATTTATAACAGACATTTCGATTAAAATTTATTCTAATACTGTTTCAAATAAATTTGCTTATTGCAAAAATTTAGTACTTTTCCCATTATGTTTGAATATTTTATATAACACAGCTCATCAATTAAAAATTCGAAATAAGTTTTGTTTTGAAAATACACGATTTGTGAGCAGTGGCGTAGCTAGGTATCCAAAGGACCTGGGGCAAAAAACAAAAAACTTTATCAAGTAAAAATATTAATATTTTAAAAATACAAAGAGTTACAATTTTTATTTACTGTCTTCCATTTTTTTGGCGTTGTCTGCGCTTAAACGCACCACCGGGTTTCTTTTTTTTTTTTATCCATAATTTTAGTTTTTATAATTTATCCAGTACAATTCGTATGTGCTCGAGCACTTATTGACGTTAAAAGGCAAAACGTAATACAACGCTACAAAACGTCGTCGTTGGGAAATCCCTAGATATTTATTTAGGGGGATCGAACTCACACCCACCAGAGGGCTTTTGAGTTATAAAATGGACCCCAGAGATAGACAGGAAATGATACAAAAAATATGCATGGACAAGAAAATACAACACAATATTATTATATAAAAAAATAAATAAATAAAATTATTTTTAAAAAAAAACTCTACAAAAGAGCAAAGGACAAAATTACAGGGGTGGGGACAAAATTACATCAGTGTATTGCAGAAACAAGAAGACTGCAAAATATTGAAACAGGAAACTAACTTATTATGTGAGTCAGATATTATTATTAAAAATAGGATATAACAAGAACGGAATTGCTTCTTGTGTAAATTTCAGATGTATGGTAAGATTTTTCTTGGAACTTTGAAGTTTATTTTCAAGTAAAAATGAAAAACATTGAAAATTACATAAACTTTTCAACAACGAAAAGAGTTTAAGAAAATTCCCTATAAATTCGAAATTACTTTCAACTGAATATCGATTGATTATAGTTATGTTGCAACCTTTTATATTTATATATTAAATTTGGGAGAAATTATCACAAATTTGGCTTCTTGATGGTCAGGGTCTAAGGCCCCCCTGAGCTTGAGGGCCCCGGTGCATGGCACCGCCTAGGCCATTGGTAGCTACGCCACTGTTTGTGAGAGATCTTACCAATCTCTACATTTATTTTCGACGTGATATGAATTCGATATTTCTAAACAAGTTTTTTTAACACACGTTAATATGACAAAAACAAAAACCATGTTTAAATTATACCATCTATTCAATATTCAAAATAGAATGTTTTTTTTTTTTTTTGTCATGTTACTATTATGTTTCTTTTAACCCAGTTTAGGGAGAAAGTTTGTTGAAATCCTGCGAGAAAAAAATTAGAGATTACAATCAGAAAAACATCTGTTTTTCCTACATTTGACAACCTGATTGTGTTCACACCTCCCCCCCCCCCCACCTTTTTAAATATTTAATTCACCTCTTCTCTCTCTTCCATTCCATTTACATTGGCGCCAAAATCATCGATCAAATTTCTTGGCAAAATCCAGGTGAGGAAAATGCGCCGTGTCGTATGGATTGCTTTACAGCAACCCTGCTCTCGCAACATCACAGATGTCCGCAAATAAACATGGCACCTTCTGTAAGGTAAGTGTTTGATTAAATGTCACTTTTTCCGACATTTTATGATAGTGCTCCGGCTACTGGTTGTTCTGAAACCTTAAAATAGAATCGTATCGATGAGGATTCGCCTCTGAGTGGAATTTGCTTTATTTATTGGTTTTTTAAAAACGCGCTCGATATACACTAGAGATCTATGAATGAGAGTTTTCTATCGTAGCGCACTGTGTATATGTGCAGGAAATGGTCTGAAAATTGTATAGGTAAAAAAAGCTCCGAAATTCCGTACCTTTACTACGGATGTCACGTTCACAGAAACATATCAAATTAGGAAATAATGAGTAAAATTTACTGAATATGAGGCCGGTTTTTTTTTAAATGTCAGTTGTCAAGAGTACTTAACTTGATCTCTTGATTAAATTATATGGTGTGTTAATGTAAGTAATGTACAATTTCTTAAAAATTTATTATAAGATTCAAAAATAAAAATAGAAAATTTTTTAATTGCTTTCTATTCAAAATTCATGTTTACTTTTATTAGAATTCCTTTCAATTTTTTTATTAATAAATTTGCTATATAATTACATTAATTGTCTCTTACTGAATTTGTAACTTTTCCGATAGTTCTGACAGTTTTGTATGAGGCTAATTAAATTATACTCTTTGTAACTTTCTATCTGTTCTATAAATTGTTCACTACTGTCATAATAAAAGTTGATCTATGCTATTATAATATTTTTATGAAAAAATTTATTTTCCAAAGGTGCTTTTGTTGTATTGTAATTTTAATGATAACAAGCACAGTTGCTAATAAAAAAAATGTCTCTTAATTAACAATAAATTTTAAAACTGTTTATACTTATATTTTCCTATAGTTTTTCATTGTAATGTATTTCAGTCATTTGGTAAATTATGATAAATATCATATATTTTTTAATCTAATTTGTTTCTTTTTAAAAAATGTTACATATGAAAATATTTATACAATAAACCATAAATAATTCTCTTTGTATTTTTATTTGAGCTCTGAACATTCCAGTGTTCAAAGGAATTGTAAAACTTTTTTCAGTAATTATTTTTCTTTTCTTTTTTTTCAACAAAATGATTTTATTACTTTGAAAAAGTGAATATTATGAATAACTTTAAAAACACAACACAGTTGGGGCCGTTCACTTTGTTGTGACTATTAAATTAAAGCAAATATAATTTTAAAATAAAATTATAAAACTGTATTTGTTATAAAAATCAACTTTAAAAGAAAATAAAAATGCTTATGGAGCTTTTGTAATTGTGTATTAACTTCATACTATTAATAAATTTGGATAAACTTTTGCTTACACAGGAAAACATTGGTACTCATTGACAATGAATCCCTAGCATGGGCTCAATATGTAAGTCCCAGTGCATTGATACTTGTATTTTTTGAAGTAAATGTGTGTCATAACTTTTGCCTTTATAAATGGATATGCTTGATTTCAAAAGTGTAGTATCTGTTTATGTAGTTTATATATCTGCTTTTTCAGCCTTCCAAAAGTAGAGTGAAATATCAATTCAATAAAATTGCCAATCAATGTCATTAATCAAAATGATCTAAACCAATGGTCTTCAAATTGTGTCCCCCCCCCCCAATCCTAGGGTTCCACAAATCTAAATTGAAATTCAACAAGAAAACTGTAAATGTGTATGTGTGTGCAAAAGATTTACATTCTCTACATAATTGAGACACTTGCAGCACAAATTAATGCTATTAGTGAATAAATTTTATTAATATATTAAAAAGATTTTAATAACAAGTAGAATATTTTTTTTAATGTCTTTACATAGAGCAGATGTTACACAATATCTACTTTATTAAAATATGTTCTCAAGGTGGAAAGGAGTTCCCTGAAAACACCTTATAGCTCAAAGGGCTCCATAAATCAATAAAAGTTGAAGAGCACTGATCTAAACAAATTACTACTTCAAGAAGAGTAAAAAAAAAATTTACGGTTACATAAATTTTATACAACAAATAAAAAGTCTAGTAAAAGTATTTGATTCAATAAGTTTATTGTATATGTTTTATTTCCTTATAAAAACATCCATTTTCAAAAGTTCTACTGTACAAAATATTTCCTTTTCTTTTTTTAACCCAAAGTTATGTTAGCTTATCACATATGTAGTAAATTATTTCTACTTAGTAACTTGAATTTTTTTTTATTTTTTTTGTGTTGACTTTAAAATTTGCAAAAATTAATTTTTATTCTCCATTTTATTAATATTTCTTTTCTCACCTTTAGCAAAGAAGAACTGATGCGAAACACTGATTCTGTCATTTGGGGTTTTAGCGGGGGGACAGCCACACCAGAACTGGATGACACTCAAAAGTAAAATTTTCATACAAATAAATTTAAATATACTTGTATGTTACTTTTTGCTGTCTTGGCTAAGGTTAAAAATTGGAACCAAAATACAAACATTGTTTCAAATAGAAATAATGCCTCAATAATTTCATCATAGTTTATCTACTCTAATCTATAGAAAGCAGCATATTGATATACAGTGGTGGCCAAAATTGTGGACACTTTTTAAAATTGTTGTATTTTTCAAGTTTGTATGCTTATAAAAAACATAATGTTGCACAAAATGCAAAGTCTTTTACATCATTTTAAAGAGAATTTAATACAAAAATGATCATTCAAATGTGTACAACGCAAAAAAAGTTATGCTGCACTAACTATCGATATACATTAGATACAGATGATAGCAGTGAGTTATCAGTGTTTAATGGGATAGCCTTTATTTTTTATTACAGCTCCACATCGATGTTTGGTTGAGCTAAAAATAGTTTTATGTTCTTCCTTCATTATTACATGATGACATTAAACAACAATATCCTCAATTTGTTCCTTTTTAATTCCTGGTAACCTCATTCGGACAAGATCTTTCAAACGATGCCCCAAGTTTTTGATAGGATTAAGGTCAGTACTGTTTCTTTGCCAGGACAACAACTCAATGATCTTAGAACGATACCAGTCTTTCTATTACTTGACTGTTTGGCAAGAAGAAGAATCTTGCTGAAAAATAAATGAGGCATTGCTGATAAATAGATCCCTGATGGAAGGTATGAGTTTGGGTTCTAGAAGGGGGTGTCAATATATTTTCTGATGTTCGGTGTCCCTTCGATTATATGAATGGGACCGATACCATCTCTTGATATCCATGACCGAATTATAAAAATTTGTGGGTACTTCAAAGTTGCCTGGATGTGCAGCCTGGATGTAGCAGTTCTCCTATTCTACATCTTACATATTTTTGGTCATCACTACCGAATAATGATATCTTAGTTTCATCCCTCCATATAATTTGTGACCACTAGTTGTTTGTTAATTAATGTGTTCCTTTGACTTCTGCAGTCTTATTTAGCTTTGCTGTAAATTAATATAAGATGTTTTTCGTGGAATTCTACATCTTAATCTAACATCTGCTAATCTTCTTCTGATTGTTTTTAAACTAACAGAAATGCCAGCTTCCTTCAGATTTCTTCTGATGACCACTGATGGCATTCTTTTATTTTTGACACATAATACTTTTGTTCTTCTATCATCAACAGATGTGTGAAAACTTTCAGTCTCCAGATGTAGTCACTGAACCCCCCACCTGTCTTGCAATTTTAACATAGGAAAGACCACTTTCTCATCACACATCTCTTTCAAGGTGTCCAATCTACTCTTTTATTTGATTTCATTGCCTTTTAGCTAAATATCATTGCTGTACTGGCCAGGAAACAGTCTTGACGTTAATCCTATAGAAAACTCATGGCACCGTTTGAAAGCTCTTGTCCGAATGAGGTTTCCGTGTTATGAAAAGGAAGTAATTGAGGATAAAAAATTTTCTTGGCATCAAATGTAATAAAGAAGGATAGAACTTAAATCTATCTTCAGCTCAATGAAACATCAATGAAAAGCTGTAATCAAAAATAAAGGCTATCCCACTAAGCACTGATAACTCACTTGCTATCAAGAGTATCTAATGCATATCGATACTTATTAAAACATTTCTTTTTTTTTTTTTTTGCTTTGCAAATATTTGAATTCTTATTTTTGTATTAAATTCAGTACAAAATTTTCTTTAAAATGATATCAAATACTTTCCATTTTGTGCAGTGTAACATTTTCTATAATCATACAAACTTTAAAAACATAACAACTTTAAGAAGTGTCCAGAATTTTGGTCACCACTGTTTCTGTCTGAAACTTTATATTTTCCTTTTGTAATAATACACAATAATACCCTGATTTATGTGTAATTTTGTAGATATGTAATTACTCACTGGGGGGTGCTCCCTTCCCATCAGAAATGCCCTACCAATAATCTCCAAAGTAATTAAATCTAATATTTTTTTAAAATCTAAATTAGATATAAAACTCTTTAAACTTAATTCAAATAATAAGGTACTCAATATATGTAATTTTGGCTTAAGCTATCTTTCTTCAGTACCTTTATTTCTTAACTTTGAAGAATCACTGTATTCTATATTTTCTATATATTTTCATAT
Source organism: Trichonephila clavata (assembly GCA_019973975.1). Classification (NCBI taxonomy): domain Eukaryota; kingdom Metazoa; phylum Arthropoda; class Arachnida; order Araneae; family Nephilidae; genus Trichonephila; species Trichonephila clavata. Next base: position 57,302 of record BMAO01015549.1, on the reverse strand, counting down.
TAAAATAGATTCTAAGATAATATATTTTAGTAAAAAATTTAAAATCTATTGAAATTTTCAAATTGTAAAAAAGATACTTGAAAGTGAATATATTTATACTAAAACTTTTGTTGATATTGGAACATTTTCAAAATTATAAAGTTCTCTGATTTTGGGTCCTGTTCTTTAACATTAGAAAAGAAAACCTTAAAAATGATTTAATCTCAATCTTCTTTTAGTATGTTAAACTGTTTGATTGTTGGATATCTGATTATAATATTTGTCTTGGAAAGAAGAGAATAAAAATGTTATTAATTTGATTTGTATGCTGTATTTATTTTTTATGATTGGGAAGAGTGATAATTAAAACAATATTGAAAGTTATTTCATTTTTATGTTTTCAGTAATTTACTTAATTCTTAAATATGTGTTCAAAGTTAAATATTTTGTCTAAAATTTTAAAGATTAAGATATTTGTTGACTAAGTTTCTTATTAAAAAATTTCATTTTTGTTTTGTTTTATTGATTTTGCGATTAGTTCTTTTGTATTTCATTGTATGAATCTTTTAACTTTCATTTTATGTTTGATATTCAGATTATGATTTTCTTGATTTGTTTAAATCTGTAGTAGGTTCTATACTTTTTTCTATCTAAAAAGTTTAAAATGGATTTTTCTATAAAATGTTCAATATAAAAAAAATGGCATGTATAACTGAAATATAATGAATACTGATATTTAAAGTTAGAATAATTGAAAACAAAATAGATTGAAACAATTTTTTTAAAAAAATTAATGATTTTATTTCTGCATTTTCGTAAATGTAAACAAGAGAAAGCTTGAAATATGAAACATGTACCACCCCTGAAACAAATAGTTATCAGAAAAGCACCATCTAGTAAAACAAAACGAATACTTTACATTTAAATTCTTGTAAAAATTATAAATTTTAAAATGTTGGTATAAAAATAAAACATTTGAAAAAAGTAAATGATATAATAAAAATAAATAGTTAAAATTGTAATGAAAGTACAATGAAAATACAAAAAAGTTTGACTGTGGAAGCTAATGAAACAACTAAAAAGAAATTTAATCCAATAGCTTTTAAATTTCCTCTTTTCATTTTAAAAATCAGATGTTTTGAATTACCTCCTCTTACCTTATGAAAAACATTTTTTTTTTAAAAATTATTAATACATTTGAAGGGAATAAAATAAAATTGAATAAACAATTTCTTTGCTAAAGTTAGTTGAGTTTTTGATTACATTAAAATTCAAAATTTGAAATTCTTTTATTAAACTCCAACTCTAAAACATTGTTTTATTTTTATTGTATAATTTTCTCAAATCAATATTTACTTTGTTCTAATGTATTTTGAAATGGTTGTATATTTATTTACTGCATGTTTTTTTAAAATCTAATTGATTCTAAATGAATTTGGATTACATAATAAATAAAAAATAATTTCCTCCTTTTCCTTCCCTTTAATTTCATGGTTTTATATTTTATTGTCAGTGGATTTTTGTACTACTTTAGATAAACTTATTGATGCTAATTTGATATCACATTTAGGAGAAACAAGCAAATCTTTTTATTTGTTGAAATTAAAGAGATGGTTCTGTAAAATAAGCTGGTGAATAACCATTACATTCACTTTTCATTACATTAGAATGATTCTGTTATAATGTATTGTCTATAAATAATGAATCAGAAAATAAATGATCTATTATAGAATATGTGAAAAGATTTGGACAGCCCTCAACAGTCGAGTCTGCAATGTGGTTATTGTTATATTTGTCTTTGCTGAAGGAGTTGTGGTTTTATCAGAGTTGTTGATTGATTTAAATGTTGTACAAGGTATATTTCAATAAATTCTTTGATTTGGCATTTACACTTTTAATATCAAAAACTAAATGTTTGTATTTACTTTTATTTAATTTTAATTAAATAAATATATGGATGAAAATTTTTAATAAAATGAAAGATAATAAAGTATAATATAAACGAATTATATGAGGAAAGCTAAATAAAATTTATAATTCTTAATTATAATTTTGTGTGTTGAAAATACATGAAGGGCAATACTTTTCTTGTCTTTAAAAAAATGTTTACTATAAGCTGTTTTTTCTATCATAAAAGAATCATTTCACTTTCAAAAGTAAATTCAAGATCTATTTTATTATCAGCATAATTTGAATGGAGTTTTATAAAGCATTTTATTTATGTATTTGCCTTTTGATATGAGGATTAGTAGAATATGTGGTATTTTTCCCATCTCGTAATGTTTTTTAATGAATTCATTTTTTTATTATATAATATTAATCATAAGTATTTTTAATATAAATTTTTTTTAAAAAATGCTTCTAGTAATCTTTTTAAAGTACTTGTGTGAACTAATATGCTATGTTCAGCTACATGTTAATTATTTTTTTAAAAAAATTGATTCATTTATACTATTTAAGTTAATAATACAATAAAATTATGTTGCATAAATTTAATTTCCAGTAACTTGTCACATACATATACCTATAACTTATCTGGAAAGTTTATGTGGCTTCTTACCACATAAATTTTCACATACAGGTATACTTATTTGTGATCATAGTCATTTACCCTCCAGAGAATTTAGAATTAAAATGAGGAAAATCTTTGATACATTTAAAATGTATTAATAATTTTTAAAAATATCTCGATTTTAATTTTTTCTCTACCTACTTGCAGTATTTTTATATTATCCAAATCTTCAACATATATATATATATATTTTAGGCTATATAGGATAATAGCTGACCCACTCTTGTTTAAGCATTTATACATTTGCAAAATGAAATGTTAGTTTACAATGTATAGTTGGCAGCTACTTTTTCTAGTGTATCTTTTATCATTAGAAATAGTAATATGACTGAGGTTTATTGGCTAATGACAAAAAGTCATTTGATCTCTTTAAAATTTAGCTGTTAATGAGAATAAGAGTTCAAATTATTTTTGTTTTAAATTTTATTTTATTTCTGATGTGACTTTTTTTGGTTTTGTGAATTTTAATTGGAATGTATCTACCTTTCTAAGTTTTAAATTTCCTTTTATTCCCTAACTTCAAAATAGATGAACAGAGCTCAACAAAATATTGGTTCCTAGTTTTTATTCTGTAAAATTATATTTTCAGCTAATTTCCAAACAAAATTTTGCAGGAATGCAATAGGAAATATAAGAATGTATTATTTAAATGAGTATATATATATATATATATAATTGTACCTTGTTTTATGTAAGAATAATTGTATATGTGTTATTTTAGATCCAGAATGGAAAGCCAAAAGTATTAATTGCTCTCAAAATGCTTCTGCATTACCCAGTGAAAATGTCAGCCCTAGGATTAAAAAAGCCAAAGAAGCCTTCTCCTTCTGCAGTATTACACTTCTGACAATATTTATTATTGAGGTAAACTCAGAAATTTGATCACTGCTCTTTTAATATATCAACACGTTTTTTTCGGTCACTCATCTTTCATTTTAAAATATGAACTTTTATTTATGGATTTTGTAGATATATTATTTTATTGTTCCTTTAGTTTTCATAAATATTAGTAAAAAAAAAAGACTGGGTAAAATTGATGCTGATTTAAAAGGTTATTTATATTGATTCTTAAACCTTTAGACACTATTTAAATGTTAAACTTCCTAACTTCTTTGATTTGCATATATTTGTATCCCTTTGTCCATCTACTTCTACTGTAGACATCAACCCCGGGGTACCCTAGTGATCTTTCTCTATTTTCGACCCTCTTTCTTGTCATATAATTCTTTCATGCATTTCCCGTCTAGACTACAGACCAATTTTTTTCGAAATGTACATGTATACAAGTATTCATTTTTTCTATTAGATATATCCTTATTCGTTATTAATAACATATTTTTGTATTCATTTTGATTGAGTTTAATTAGTTTAATTTAATTTTTAATTTGTTCGATTTTTGATTTCAATAATCGTATTATTACTTATTTTTTGACTAACACTGTTGGTTATCCGACCCGCACGTTTGCCGCGTGCGGCATCCCGTAAGGAGGAAAATGGTCTCCTGGAGATACCTTTTGCGTACCCTTTGGCCCACGCTTCGCTGTAGACGGGTGGCAGGAGTGAGCCCGCTCCTGTCAATTGGCTGGTGATAAGTCTTTTCGGAGACATTGCTGTAGGGTTAGTGCTGCAGATAAGGGGTGGCGGGTTTACCCGTTGGATCCTCGCCCTGATGCTGTAGCACTATATTCTGGGTGTGCTCCAGGTAAGCGCCGTGCCTGGTTTTTGCCAGATGACCGGCACACTGCCTCCCTTGTTGGACTCCATGGTGGGTGGAGCCACACCAGGATGAATACCATCTCTCTTTCATGGATCCTGAAATTTCGTGCCCGGGTAAAGGCCTCATTTTACCCAACCTTAACCTTGATCAAGTTGCTAAACAAGTAAGATTTTTGTTAATATTCTTGGAAAACAATGAAATGTCCAAAAAGTCACCATTTGCAATTCATAAGGCACTAATAGGAATAGGTGGCGAACCTAAATCAGTAAAACGCTTACGATCCGGTGATTTATTAATTGAAACATGTTCTGCTTTACAAACGAAGTCTTTTTTACTTGCCAAATCTTTTCTTGACTCTACCGTAAGAATAAGTCCTCACAAATCTCTAAATACTTCTCGTGGTGTCATTTCTGAACCTGACTTGTTGAACACTCCTGATACAGAAATCCTTGATGGATTTTCTGATCAGGGCGTGATTCAGGTCAGGAGAATTACAATCAAAAAAGATGCTACAATTATCACTACAAAACATATAATTTTAACTTTCAGCAGCCCCTCTCTACCCAAAACTATTAAAGCTGGTTATTTAAATTGTAAAATCCGTCCATATATTCCGAATCCTCTGCGCTGTTTCAAGTGTCAGAGGTTCGGACATTCACAAACTTCCTGCCGCGGCCAACTTACTTGCTCTAGATGTGCATCTGTTGGACATGCTTCCACAGATTGCTCTCTAGAGCCTAAATGTATTAATTGCTCTCAACCCCATACAGCTGATTCCAAACTATGCCCCAAATGGAAAACCGAAAAACAAATTCAGACAATCAAAACGAATAATAACATATCTTACCCAGAAGCCCGAAAATTAATAGTTTCACAAACATCACAAACTTACGCCCAGGCTACCAAATCCTCCACTATAAACAGTTCCACACAGACAGACGAAGATATAACAAAAATAACATGTCCACCCTTAAATTTACTACAGCCAATTTCATCCCTCCCAAAACCAACTATACCAACATCCACCCCTGCTGTTTTCACATCGTCTTCAGCCCAGGCACACCTCTTACCTTCTACCTCTTCAATAGCCACTAGAGTGTCAGAAACTCAGCCACCGACTCCTATTTCTAATTCAGTACTTACCACCACCAATAATATGTTCACTCCCATTAAATCATCCTCAATCACATCTGCTTCCACATCAATCTCTTGTACTCAACCCCCTTCTGCATCTACAACACAAGATTCAAAACAAAATTCAAAATCTCGGGCAAGAAAAAAAAAATTATTAAAAAAAATAAACGATGCAAAAATAGAAATAAAAATGGCACCACACAAACCACGGAAAAGTACACCCCAACAGGACACCTCGGATGAAGAAATGATAGAATGTAATCAGGATGAATTGGTTCTACCGAAATATTACCATATTGATACTCCGTATTCTCACATTATTACACCTACTCGATATAAAACTGGCACAAAGTAATTGTTCTCTCTTTTACAATTTACATTACCAGCAAATGGCTGAATTTTTTTTTTTTAATATAGATTTTTACTTTTGAATTTTTTTGCTTTAACCTTTCTTGACTTTGTGGCAGGGTTCGTCCCCCACCAAAATGTATGTTCCTTTATTTTTTTAATTGAATTTTAATATTTTAATTTTACTTTGTACTCATGAAACAGTGTTCTTGTCGGCATTTTTAGATATTTTAAAACGTTTTGAATATTTTAACGAACGTTTGGCGCAGTATATCCGGCCTCGGCTCTTGTGCCAATAAACCCTACAATCACTCACTCACTGACTTGTGTGATGGGGGGAAACCCCTCACCAAAATTTGTTCTACTTTTAATCATTGGAAACCAATTTTTATTCGATTTGAAATTTTAACTTTTATTGAAACTGCGTTTTCAGTGTTTTTAGATATTTCATCCTATATTTTAACGAATGTTTGGCGCAGCATTGCCAAAATTGGCTCTTGCGCCATAAAACCCAACACTCACTCACTCACTCTACTGTAGACAGACTGAAAATCTTGCTAGTGGAATGTAATTTTGATTTTCTAGATAATAAAACTAAATACATGATAATCTAGTTGACATAGTCTAAATTGTTTTATTTCATTTATTTATTGTTTTAATTTTTTTTAAATCTATTATTTTAATGAATATTGCTTTTTTTGTGCCAATATCACAATATGTTTTGCTAAATCATTATACCAATTTGTGTCGCTATTAACAATATTCTATACTAAGAGACAAAGAGAGACATGAATTGAATTTAGTAATTAAGCATGATTTGACACAAATAAAGTATCCATAAAGTATGGAATAGAACAAGATATTATATTACTTTAATTGTTATACATATACTTAGTTATAATATACGAGGTAGGATTAAAAAATTCCCGGACTGAGCCTATAACATGGAAAAGTTTTGCAGCACCACGACTAAGATAACATTTCTGTGTTACTGTGTTCTTCCCCTTTTCTAAAAGTGTTCTTTCTCAAATCATGTGGTCTATAGATTGCCATGGACCACATGATTTGGGAAAGAACACTTTGTTGGCGTTGTATTTTGTCAGTGGAGTAGTAACCAGCAATTTAAAAAAAAGTGCTTTTTGTTGAGCAGTAAATGAGTATCAATTTTTGTGTTCACTTGAAAAAGAGTGCACAGAGACTTCCAAAATGTTGAAGCATGTGTACAACAGTGATACATTATTGCAAATGCAAGCTTTTTAGTTGTATCAATGTTTCAGAGAAGGCAGGGAAAGTGTCTAAGATGAGGAGCTCTGTGGACATCTGCAGACTTCCTGCACTGCTGAAAACATTGAAAAGATTTCTGGGGAGGTACAGATAAACAGGCTTCAAACAATAGCCCAAAAAGCAGAATCAGTTTGGATATCCGAGGCTACATGTCAATGGATACTGACGAAGGATCTTAACATGCATAGGATGTGTCAACACATCGTTCTTCACATGTTAAATGAAGACAAAAAGACCATTCAATTGGAAATGGTGGGAGACTAAATTCGGGATGTTGACAAAGATCCTTCCCTACTTGGCAACCTGGAGTCAAGAAATGATGTTTTTTGTACGACCCCCAATCCAAGAATGCTTCGGCAACGTGAAAATCACCACAATCTCCATGAAAGCAGAAATTCCACCAAGTTCGTTCTAAAGAGAAGGTCATGCTAGAGGTGTTCTTTGATATCCAGGGCATTGTGCATCGGGAACTCACCCTAAAAGATACACTGTAAACAAGATCTAACTCTGTGTGGGCATCATACGTCGTTTGCATGAGCCAATCCAAAAGAAGATATCAAAACTGGTGGCCCAGCAGTGATGGACGTATTTTATTGACAACGCTCCTGTACACCGATCCCTCCTCATCATTGAATTTCTTATGAGAACAACTGTTTTGCCACATCCTCTTTATTCCCCTGATCTCGTCTCCTGCAACTTCAGCCTATTTCTTAAATTGGCATTGTGTCGCTGATTTCAATCTGCAGATGAAGTTAAAAGTACTTTGCAGGCTGAATTAAAGGACATGGCTAAAAATGAATTCCAGAAATGATTCTATAACCTTCACAAATGATGGCAAAAGTATGTTGTTTCTCAAGGGACTTAATTCAAAGGAGGATGGTTTGAGCTATTTAACTCACAATATTTTTTAAGTTACAGACTCACTCCAGAAATTTTTAATCCTACCTCATATTGTACTATAATCATAATATTTATAATATACTTATATTCAGTTTTCACACTTTCACATTTAAGTGAAAGTTAGCATTTAGTAAATGAAGAAATAATTTGTAGGATACTGCTATTGTAAGTTTTGTTATTATAAAGAAGTTAAATGTATTTAACCAGATCTTAAAAAATGAGATTGAATACATATAGAAGTATCCATCTTAACTGATTACTAAAGGAGTGAAGCCATGATTGATTCAAAAGAAATACAAACTATAATTAAGTAGAAACCGACACATGGAAAGGCTAAGATGTTTAGGTGAACTACTTTTTCCTTGTTCAATATACACTTTGTTGTTTAATTATATTAAAAAAACTTCAGCTATAATAAAGTATCAAAGCAAATTATGCAAACTTTTTCAGATATTTTCAAAAAAATTATGGGGCTTGATGGCTTTGTACCCGTGACGCACACAAAGGGGATGGGGTCCCCGAATACAACCCCCCATAGCCCATGATTTTTTTTTATTGATTATAATCCTATGTATATAGTACGTAAAATTTTATTCAGTATTTGTTATTAATAATTATTTTTTATATTTTATGCTTATTTATTCAATAATTGTTTTTTTTTTTGTTCCTGAAATCCACAAAATTGAAATAATATGTTGGGCGGCATATTGGAGCATGATATAAAAATGGTGGACTTTCACCCCCCCCCCCATCCTTGAAAAATTCTTGTGTGCCCCACTGCCTTGTACTCATGGTCACTAACTTCTGACCAGCATTAATCCTGAGTTCGAGTGTTGACCCCTTTAAAGACTCAGTGTGTAGAGAGATTGATGCACATTAAATTTGTCTTGGCTCAAACTCCTCACATTGGCATGGTGTCGAAGTTTGTAGAATAGGGTGCTAGCTAAGGTGGGGCCCTCATCACATGAGTATGGTTCAAAATTATGAGGTCTGTCACCAATAGTCCTTGCATTGCTTTAGAACAGGGGTGGCCAACCTTTTTGGGAAGCGTGCCACAATCTGATTAAAAAAAGTTATGCGTGCCACTTCCAACTTCTCCACCAAACTAAAAAATATACAAAAGTGACAAAATTTTACTTATAGGCTTATTATGGGTTATTTACACCCAAAACATATTTTTAAATGCAAGTTTTATATATATTGAATGTAAAAAAAATAGTATAACAATTGAAACAAAAGTATAAACTTATATATTTTATTGTTGATACATTTTTACAGGATCAATCACTTAGCTTAGATACAAAATAAAAATAAGCAACTTGAAACATTTAATTTTAAATAATTATTAAGCAGTCAATACTTTCTTAATGTGGTTTTTGAATTTGTAATTTTTTTTACTAAATCATCTATATTTGGATTATTTGGTGAAGATGCTAACAAAATTAGATGTTTTAGGAGCATATCAATTAATTTTGAGCGATATCTTGATTTAATCACGTTCATAACAGAAAATATTTCTTCACAAACATATGTTGATCCAAATCTACAACAATATCTGACCGCTGAATCATGTAAATTTGGAAAATTGCTTGATGGCACAAATTTTCAAAATTCGATGTAATTTGGATCATTTGCGGTTAAAATAATTTCCTTATATTTGTTTTTCAGAGTAATTTGGTGCTGTAGGTCAGTAATTTCAATTTGTACCTGAGATGGGTAACAATTAATGTCTTGAAGAGATATCGAAAAAGGATTACTGAAAAGTTCAGTATTTTTGTTATCTTTAAAATCCTCAAACCTGACACTGAAAGAATCCTGTAAAATGGATATTAAATTTTTAAATCTGTCATAGTTCGGAACATTACTAACTTTGGCAGATAATTCCTGCATGTGTGAATGGGAAATTAGTAAATTTTTTCACTACAAAATCCAGACAAAAAACAAAAGTTTGTTCTCAAAAGAAGATATATGACCAACTAGAGTAGGAAAAATACAATTTTTTCCCTGTAATCTTAAATTTAAATTGTTTAAATGTTCCGTTATAATGGTAAGAAAAGCTAAACCCCACAGCCAATTTTCACTCCTGAGGAGCGAGCATTCCCTGGGCAATTCATCGTTTTCTTCCAGATATTCTACAACACAATCCCTCAAACTCCAAAATCTCGTAAGTGAACTAACTGCCTTTTGAAAGCCAACGCACACTACAATGAAGGAGTAACTCACCATTTTCTTCTGTTTCTTCAGGAAAAAGCATACCAAATCTTCACCGATTCAGAGCACGAGCTCGTATTTTGTTGATACAGTGCATCACGGGGTTAACAACGAAAGACAAGTTTAAGTCCTTGGCACAAAGAGCTTCTTGATGAATAATACAATAATACTTGAAAACTTTTCTTCCCAAATAATTTTCAAGCAATGCAACAAAATCTTTTATTGTGCCACCTTTGCAAGGTGCTCCATCTGTGCAAACACTGTCTAATTTTGTCCATTCTACTTTGTTAACTTCAATTACATTTTCAAGTTCCTTAAAAATGTCTTCACCTGCTAGGTGGCGCTAATCAAGAAGTTCTTTCACAGTATCAGAATTATTGTTCGTGTAATGCACAAAGATGCTTCAACTGCACATTATGTCTGTGATATCACAGCTTTCATCCAAAGTTAATGAAAAATATTTGCAATTTTGAAGTCCAGAGACAGTTTGCGTTCCAACATCCTGACTAATGTCATCTGTACGACGCATACAGCATTTCTAGACAAAGCTATTTTATCAACCATATTTTTGGCATTTAGATCACCGACATTTTGGGTGAAAACTAAAAGGCTACTTTTTTATTATCTCCTCTCCATAAGAATATGGTTTTTTCATGAGGACTAACAAGAAAGAAAGTTCAAAAGAAGCCTTCACCATTGTTTCCATTTCGTCATTTCTCTTCTGGAACAAAGATTTTTGGCCTGCTGAAGATTTCTTTTTTTATTGATAAATTCGTTTGCAAATTTGATCCAACATGATATTTGCTGTTGAAATCACTATACAATTGTTTGAAATGACGGTCCAAGTTAAATTTTTTTGGAACTGCTATACAAATTCCACATATCAAACAAATAGGCTTGGAATCATTTCGATGTGTTAACACGTATTGCTCTTCCCAGACAATTTTAAAATCACGTGCTGCAATATCATATTCACAATTTCTTTTCAATGTTGAAGGTTTACTCATAAACATATTGAAAATAAAAAATTCTAAGCAATTACGCTCAACGCAAAAATCTAAAAACAGTTTTAGAAAAGAAAAAAGGCTTAACGTCTTGCTAAACAGAGTTTAAAATCAACCGAGTCTGACAACTAGAAAAAATCTGTCGATGTTACACTACAAATTTTATAGGATCTGAATCCAGTAATTTGATTAGTCATGGATGCAAGTTCTCACTCTTTCTGCTTTATAAATCGGCTACTTTGTGCAGATAAAATTACTTCTACTGTATCAACAACTGCTCTCCTAATATATTGCAGAATTACTTCTTGGCATTACAGAAATCATAAATAACCAACACCTTGGGAAAACCTTTTTATCTGACATCAGGCTGACAGCTATAAACACTAAACTTCAGAACTGCGAGGGGAAGCTGAAATTCGAATAGAAATCCCAGATGTTAAAAATACACTTGCCTCTGAAAGTCTGCTTACAAGCGATCATCTTTAATATTCATGCAAAAATCGCTAATTGAATGAAGTCTTTCTGAATCAATGCTATTTATTATTGATTCATCTAATGTCGTTAATTCAAATAGTATAGTAACAATCACCTGAATATTACATAAAATAATACAAATATTTATAACTTCAGAACGGCACAAATCGTGCGCGTCGAAAGTCTGCGTACACTGGAAAAAACCTTTACAATAATAGATTGTAACTAAAAGTTAATACTTTTTAAGCTCTTCTGTTCTTTCTATAACTCTCTCATCATATTTGGCAGGGATTTAACTTGTTAGTTTTCTCATCTGGGGATATTTTGTTCCATTCTTCTGCTATGACAGATTTGAGCATTTCCTTGGATGTTATTAAGTTTTCCCTGATTATTCACTCGAGTAAATCTCATAAATATTGTAGTGTGTTTAGGTCTGGGGACTAGGATGGCTTACGTGATTGATTTGGGGCATGTAAGAACAGCCATAGTTTCACAATAACTTCACAATGGGATCCATTTGCTCGGTACCTTTATGCCGCTGAAAGTAAAAATCATAACTTACCGCAAGTTTCTCGGCACTTTCCCTGATATTTTACTTCAATAAATTAAAGTAATCAATTTTGTACATTGTTGATTCAATAAATTCCAGATTACTAACCGAAAAACTTCCAATGCACCCCCATACATTATGCCTCCTTCTCCATGTTTGATAGTCGAACAGCGATTCTATTTCTTAAGATCTGTCTAGGAATTTTTGCTAGCATATTTTTGTTCTTTTGGATGCCAAATTACCAAAAAAACACTTTCAATTGAATATATTACATTTTTCGAATAATTATGTGTCTTATTTAGATGTTTTTTGGCAAAGGTCGTTCTCTTAGCTCTTTTCACTCGAGAGATGAATTGTTTCTTGAGTGCAACTCGGCCATGATAGTCATCCTTTTTCACTTCCCTTCAAATTGTGGTTAAAGTCACATTTTTTTGCAAAATCTCAGCCACACTTTTATCTATTTGTGAAGCTTATAGTCTTGGATTTATTTTTATAGAGTGTATTACAAAGCAAGATTTTCGAGGTGACACTGCAGATGAGCGGCCGGATCTTGGCTTGGACGTTAAAATTTTAGTTGATTTGTAGTTTATGAACACTTTTTGAATCAATGAATGTCTTCTATTAACAGTTTCAGTAATTTCTTTAAAAATTTCCCCCTTTTCTGATGATTCCTGATGATTTTCTTTCAATAATATATCGACCTCTGTTCTGCTGTCTGCCATAGAACCACAAAAGTTTTCAAATCTCAAATCCTAAATAAATCGTAAAAAAGGTTATAGCTACTTAAAAACATGATTTAGTACAATTATTTTATAATGAAAGGTCTTTAAAAGTTCTATTTTGTAAGTGAACGCAGACTTATGGCGCGAATGGTTGGTGATTATTTGGTGGTAATTCTTGTTTTTTCTTGTTAAGGTGAAATTTGTTGCTGCTGTTTGAATAAGGAAATTTCAAAGAATCCCTGACAGCTATGTTGATTTTCTAAAGCGAGATTTTAATAATAATTATAGTATAAACACGCTAGATGATTGCCTGTACGCAGACTTTCGGAGGCAAGTGTATACCACCGCCGAGAGAGGGTGACTTTTTGGGTAGATTCGACCGTCCGAGAGAGAGAGAATTTATTTGTTTTTAGTCTCACGTTACTCAACACTTTTCTCGGAACGTTTCAATGCTGGGGAATTGTAAGTTTTGGAGCATGATCTCATTTTTGGCGCTATTCTGAAGAAAAGAAAAATCTTCCTTTGCGCCTTTAAAATCTCACGCTGAAAATTTCTGTTTATGTATTCTCTTCATGATAATTTTCTATTGTAATTCAATTAATTCAGTAATATTTTCATAAAATTTTTTAAATTTTTCTATAAGCCTTCGCATGCCACAGTTACTACTCCTGTGTGCCACATTGGGGCATTCGTGCCACGGGTTGGCCACCCCTGCTTTAGAATGTCACATTAATAAATACTCACTCACTCAAGAAATTTATTACATTCCTTTGGTTTTCTTGCTTTTACTCAACTCAAATAGTTCAGTCGATAAGACTACTTTTGTGACGACCTCTTGATTGCTCTTGAATTCTGTTTTAGCATTGTTATCTGTCATAGTATGAATTTGCAAATCATTTTATGTGTTTTTATTACATTTTAATTCTGTAAATTATGTAACATAATTGTAATAACCATTAAAAGTTTTAGTTAAGAATTATTAATAGGTTTTTTTTTATTAAATATGTGCATTATTGGATTTTACATCATACAAACATATCAAAAATTAATTTAAACCCAAAAATTGATTGTTAATAATATTTAATTTAAATTTTTAATTAAGAGTTATTACATATTTAGTTGATGTAAGTCAGAGTAAAATTTAGTTTAATATATTTTATTATTTACATCGTTCAATAATGTGCATATCACAAAAATTAATGGTTAATTTATTTTTTAACTTAATTGTTTTTAACTTTATATTTTATTTATTAAGTAATTGATCTATATCTTAAAAGTGGATGAACCATCATTTGTTAAGGTGACAAGTACTGAGCCTTTAACTCAACACAAAATTAACAGAACAATTAAAGGCTGTGTACAAAATAGTTAACAGTGCATTCAAATATTGTAACACCCTAGAAGTATAACATGCTGGGGTTGTAATAGTGTGTTATAAGAATCAATTAATATAATAATTAAATATGAAAACAAAATTGAAAAAATATTTATTTTTGTAATGAGACTTTTTATATTAAATGTTAAATTTTTTTTAGAAATCTTTAAAAAGTTAAATAGTAAGGAAGAAACCTACTAGAGAAGTAAGACCTCACAATTAGTAGTCTAATATCCTAACAATTAAGTTAATTAGTTTGCATCAAAATGGAAAAGTTAGCACCAAATAAATTGTTATAACTTTGAATGCTTCTTTCTGGAAAATATCTGAAAAGCCATTTGCTTTGATATTTTGTTACACCTGGTAATCAAACTATGTCAGGGGTTTTCATTATAAGCATGTTGACCACAAAAAGGATAATGTATGTATTGAATAACACTTTTCTAGAAATACGTGAAATGTTAATAATTGTGAGTTGCAAGTTGGCAAAATTTATTTTTATGCAGATGTTAGTAAAATACATTTATGTACCACATAAATTGTTTTATATAAAGTTTAATCATTTTAATTAAAAATATTATCTTGATTATGTATTTCATCCATTTCTTTAGGTCATACTAAGGATCATAACTGGGAAAACTCGATTTATTGTTCAGGGCATTGAAGTGAGATTTAAATATTTTCTTTCTTTGTTTTTTAAATATGTGTATAAATATCAACAATATGCGTAAGTAAGTACATAACTTAGCTGTTTGTGTAATTTTAAAATATATCTACTTTTCTCTATTTTTAATAACATGTTAGCTCTTTCTATTAAAAAAGTTTAATCATGATGCAGATTTCAGCTCATTTTTTTTATTAATAAAAGGAAGGATAAAATTGACTCAAAATTTGTATTTGATAATCCTTAAGTAATCAAATTAAGTACTTTTCTTTTGATAATATGTAAATAAAATCATGGTGAAAAATTTGCCTCAAATTAGAGAGCGTAAAAGAAAGAAATCAATCTAGATCTACTCTAAGTAATGATTCATTTAGGTATACATTTTGTTTATTTATTATTAATCTCTTTTCTTTCCATTATTAATAAAATTATAACTTTTGTGAATATTGTAAAATTTGCACACTTTTCTTTTTGTACTATAATGAAACAAATAGTCTTCACTCAAAAATGCTTTCTGAAGTTAATAGTAGAAAATCCAAGTGAAATCTGGCAATTTTTTGAAAGAATCCATTCATTGGAGAATCCAATATTTAATAGTTTTCTTTTAAATCACACAGTATATCCTTTTCAGAATTATTTTTTATGGTATGGCACATCTTAACTTTTGTTTCATACTTTGTTTTACTTTATTATCAACACATTGATATTAAAATTCATTAAAATGATGTTGTTAGGTTTTTGATGCTGTTGTAGTCCTTGTTGCTTTTGGATTGGATATTGCATTCTTCGTTGCACCTTCAAAAGTTGGGATCGGAAAGGAGTCGGCGGTGTTGATTATTCTGCTACGACTATGGCGCATCAATAAAATAATACAAAGTAAGTATGATTTTTTTTTGTTTCTTTATATCTAAAACTTTAAAAAAAATTATAATATTTCTATTCATCAGACCTGTACATTTGGAAGGTTAAAAATTTTGAAAACTTTTTTTTTGCAACATGCATTTACATGTTCTATATGTTTTTAAGCAAAAGAATGAGTGTCAGTTAAATTTTGTGAGCAAAGTTTGGGATTATCAGTAAACATGATTTTTAATTGATGTTAGTTGTAAAAAAAAGTAGTTTATAAGAAAGAATGTAAAAAAAAAATTGATGCACAAGAACTTCAAATAGGTTAATAACTTTTCAGAAGGGGGAGGGGGGTATAGATAAAAAATCTTTATTATAAATGTAATTTTGCTCAGCAAATGTTTTTGCCAATCCCTAATTGTTTTCATTTTTTGACAATGCATATAAGTAACTTGTCTCACAGTTAAAAAAAAAACACTTGTATAACATATGTAACTCATATAATCATATGCTTTAGAAGATCACATTCTAATATGTGTAAAATAAGTCTGAAAATGTACAGGTTTTTTGCTTGTAAATTTATAAGAAATTGTAAATTAGTTTCTCACTATTTTTTAAAATTTTTATTATACTGGATAGCATAATAAAATGTTTTGTAAAATCTCCCAACTATTTAGACAGTTCAGTTCAAATATGTTAAAATTTATTTAAACTGTATTTTTTGTGGATTTTACTCGTTCTTTAATTTTTTTAATTTGTAACATTTTGTATTGTTTAAAATTATCAATCACATGGACAATTAAAGGCTTAAAATTGTTTTTGATGGTTTACCTTCTGAATGGGGGAGGGGGTATTTAATTTTATGGAAATTCAATTTTATTATAGTCTTAGTTTTCTTTCCTCACAATAGGGGGATATGTTTCAAAAGGTGGCACATTTTAGGTTGCGTAGTAATATTTTGATAAATAAGATTGTGTAGAAAGCAACCTTACTTAAAATTTATTATTCTCAAGCACTTGAGTAATTTCTTTCAACACTTTTGAGTAACACATTTATAAAAATATTTCTCATATAATTATAATTTTTTTTATAAAAAGAATAATTGATGTACCATGAATTTTTAACTATAAATCACACAAATAGGAAATGGAAACTTTTGGAAATTATGTATAAATAAGTTTTGTTGAGAAAGGTTTTTTTTAACCATAATTGGAGTAATACTGGAGAAAACATTGTCTAATTTTTAAAAGGAATTATTAAAATGTCTGAGCAACTATTCCTTTGTCTTATTCTCCTGGGAAAAAAAATATTCTGTATAATGTGAGCATTTATAAATGTATTTGCCTTTTTAAAAATTTCTTGTCATTCATTGTGTTTGTGTTATTTCTGTTAATATAAATGAAATTTAATTTTGAAGTTAAGTTTAAATTATTTATGCTTAGTCTTTTGTCATTTTAGGTATTATTGCTGCTTCTAAGGAACAACTTTCCAACTCTCTTGTTGTTAGCCAAAAAGAAAAAATACAATCGGATCACAAAGTAGATATCCTCATTTTGAAAGTTGAAGATCTAGAGGTATATGTTAAATTTCTGATTATTAAAGGAGTATTTAATAAAGGACTGTAAAAGATTTTCTTATTCATATATTTTGTACCAATGAAAATTATATCCATAAATAATAATAAATAAAATGCTCTGTTCAAACTAAATTATATCTCTATGAAATATATTGTTACTTATCCCTGTTTGTTTGCTTCTGTTTATATCACAGTTTTAAAGACACTTTACTTATTATTCCTATATTAAATAGTTATTTGAAATAATTAGCATATAAAAACTGTATTTAGATAAATATTTCTCCTTGATTCGGTTACTGATATTTGTAAGAAGAAAAATTTGAGATGTATATCTTTAAATGCATAGGTAGATGTGAAGAACATTCAAAAAATGAAATTGCTGTCTACTGTAACAATTTTTTTGCTATTTATGAAAATTGTATTTGTGTTAGCAGTATTTGTGACAATGGTAGCCGAATGTTCATGATCATATACCCACGTCTGATGCTGTTTTTGTTGAGTTGGGGGTGTTAGTCCTTTAAGGACCTGCCATGTAAAGGGGCTGGTGCTCATTAAATCATGTTGACATGCTATAGAACAGGGGTCGGCAACCTCTTAGCTCTGGCGTGCCCAACCAATCTACCAATATGATTCAGCATGCCACACAGTTGGGCATTTTTTAAAGTATTCAATTCCTGCAATAATGCATGCAGAGTTAGAAGATATAGATCAATAATTTGGGATTTTAATTTATATTAATTTTGCATCATTTAAAGATGTTTCTTTACATAAAAACAAACAGCATAAAATATAACTATTTCTTCAACACAAATAAATAAATTTTAAATTGTACATAAATTATGTATTTTTATACATGTATTAAAACAAGAAATAAACAATGTATAATCAGAGGCAGATTAAGCTAGTTGGAGGCCCCTGGTGATAAAAGGTTTGTGGCCCATGGACTTGAGTCAAAATAGTGAAAAAATTTGCTGAACTTAAATTCTCAAAATAAAATGTATTGCTATTAATAAAACTCAACAGCAAAAGAAAAATCCTAACTGTATTTTAAAAAATTAAAATCATTATTAAAAAGTATGCAATTTTGCTATACTACTTTACTTCTTGATTTTTCTTTGGTAAATTCATCAATTATTTTTATCGTTTCTATTTTGTCCAAAATGTCTGGTTCTATATAATATGGCCATGGGGGGGGGGGTGTTCAATTTGTCTTCTCTCCCATAGAACTTCTTAAATAATTTTTAACAATCTTTATAACTGAAAAAGATCTCTCGCCTAATGCATTTGATATTGAAATTGATATAGAAATATTTTCAAAAGTATCTCTACATTAGGGAAAGTATATATTTCTCTTGCAATTAAATAAATTTCTAGTGGGATCTTCATTGTATCTTTTTTTTTTAAAATAGTAAAAACTTATCCAATTTATATAGCTAAAATTAAAAGATTCATTATTATCTTTGTGAGTTTCCTATAGATTTTGTGTAGCTTTCTTCTTAATTTCAGGTATAATAATTTCTCATAAAAAATACAGTGAAATGTTCTATAACAGTTTCAGAAATCGGAGCTCTTGCCCTATCTCATATGAGAAAATGACTACTATGACATTTTCCCTCCTTTAAGAAATTCATAATCGACTTCTTTACTTTCACCAAAAATAATTTTGCTCTTTTGCTGCTTAGAAGCTTGTCCAACTTCCACCGCAAACAAGAGCCCCAATAAATCAATTGCTCCTTGTTACATTTCTCTAAATTCATTTCTAAAATTTTGAATATAAAATTCTAGAGATTTTAGTATGCTTTTAATAATTCACACTCAACTTATTGTAATTATTTGCTAGTAGTATCTGTTCTCTGGAGTATGGTGTTCCAAATCATGGTCATTAGGGAGGTTGCATATTTGTCCATCTATTTCATAAGGGAAGTTGCCTCCAGTGTTGGTAGCCTTTTTTCCCCTCTCTTTCATATCACGAATTACAGCCAGGGTTGCTTTTATTAATCTAATCGCTTTTATAATCTTGCTATTAAGGTGTAAATTCAACTAGCTTGAAATAGATCTCTTTAAACTAGACATATCTTTTATCATATTCCATTTTGTTTCACTTATGTTTTGTAAAATGCACCGATGGAAATAAATCCCATTACCAAGAAGTTGTGCTATATCAAAAAAATTTGGTTGGCCTGCTTATACATCTAAAATATGACTTCAATTCAAATTTCGCTCTAGATACTAATTGCGCTTTTTTGAGGATGTGATTCTAGTGTACTTTAAATGCACGCTTTAAAGTTCGTGAGTGTTATTTATCTTTGAGAAATAATGTAGTGAGTCAATGTTAGTCCAGAAAGACTTTAAGAAGATGGAGAAGCCATTATCAATATCTCGCTGAGCTTGAACGAGGTCGTATATTGGAGTTAAAAAAGATGAATTTTCTTTTCTCTATATTAAAAAGAGACTTAGCAGGAATGCAATCACTGAGCAGGATTTTTGACAGACACTACCTGAAGAAAACTATGATCCAACCACGCTTGGGTCACCACTGACAGAGTAGACCACCATATTCACCACATGGCTGGGGAAGGTATTGCATCTACAGCAGAAATTACTGCTTTTATAGTCACCAGAGTGATACAGTGAACTGTAGCTAGTCACTTGTTTGAGAAATAGCTCCCAGCCCGAGGCACTGTAGCACTCATACCATTTTTTATAAAATATCACTTATAGATTTACATATCCTTTACATTGAATTTATAATTTCATTATGATCATTTATGGAATAAATTAGAATATTATTTCAGAAGTACCATAAAATCTGACGTATAACACACACCTATATTTTCAAGCTAAATTTTTTAATTTTTAGGTATATTTGCCGTGTAATGTGCACCCCTTTTTTATGAAGGAATTTGAAATGTACTTATGCAATGCAATTAGTTTTTAAGTCATTTATTCCAGATATTATGCCTGAGTTATGAAAAAATAGCATATTTCTAGAACTACATCCCTTTAAGTTCATGAAGTATGTCATTTCTTTTAAACAAACAATATTCCAATCTATGTAGAAGTCTGATTTTTTTAAGCTCATTTCTTTTATTTTTGAAGCTATCATTTTTATACCCGGCGTATAACGCACATCCATAAATTTCGACCGCATTTTTTATGTTAAAAGTGTGCATTATGTTCATGATAAGTCTGTTTTTTCTGAAAGAAAAAAAGAGCTCTCTTAAAAATGTAATAAATAATATATTTTATACCTAATACTGCCCTTTTTGTTTTGCTTTTCTAATATTTAATAATTCAGTTTCATATGATGACTGAAATGTTTGTAATTTACTTTAATATAAGGTAAATTGCTCGCTAAGTTTAAAAGTAACTGTACTGTTTTTTTATACATCAAAATTTTTAAATAGAATTGAAAATTTAATAAAACAATTTTGAAATTTAACTATTTAAATCATAATTATTAACTAGATATGTTCTCAAGAATGCAGTGTCATTAGATAGTTAGAAACAAATAAGATTCTTCTCACACCTAGCATTCATAAAAAAAAATGAAAAATAAACAAAATTAAAATGAAAAGGAATTGAATCTTGCACAAACTTCCAAACACAAAAACATCATAAACAAATTTTGTTTGGGATCTCTGTATGATGTGATGATTGTTAATAGATGTTCCTGAAATGGATAATACTTCGTCATGCTAGTGTATGAAATGATTAATAAAAACAAGGCCTTAACTAGATATCAAAATAGCTGAATTAAATAAATGTTGTAGAATATATAAGTGCAGCAAACTTTTTTAGTACTAAACATGCATGTTTGTTCTATGTTTACATGTGTGTGTGTTGTAGTTGAAGAATTAAAATTTGTTTACTGGTATTTCAGTTCTTTAATTTCTATGAAAAACATTTTTGTTTCATGTGCTATTAAACAGTCCATATTTATAGAAATATTATGAGTAATGCTTATTAGTATCAGTATAACAATGTATCTGTTATCCAATTAAATATGGTACTTCCTATAAAATTGTGAAAAACATGATGTAAAAAAAGTACCATTCAATTATTTTCTCAGCTTAAAAGACAATTGAATCTAGATCTGTTCATAGAATGCCTACAAAGAAGGAAAAAGAAAAGAAGTTGCATTTAATTTTACTAACAAAAGTATTTCATTCATGTTGAAAAATTGTGACAACAGTTTTAAAATAGATTTTTTCATGTTTTAGCATGAAGTGGCGTACTTGAAAGAGAAATTGAAAAAAACTGAGAAGGAGCCATTGTTTATGAAGCGGCGTAAAGCAAAAGAGTCATCATCTTTACCTTTTCCTTTGCCTTCCTCTATCTCTATCCCCATCGAAACCATGTGCTTGCCAACCTCTCAATCATTACACACAAATTGCCATAGCCCCTTTCAAGTCAGAGGTTTGTAGCTGTCAAGATATAGAAATGAGTTATTTATTTTAAATCCCTTAAAAAACTTCTTTCAGACTATGCTTTTAATAATTTCAATTCTAAAGTAGTATAAAATGTTGTAATGTGTCAACAAATTGTTGTAATTCTCAGTCAGGCGTTCATATTATAATAATTTAATAGTTATCAATAATGAGGGCCTACTAGAGATCGATTCTTTACTGTAAATAAAAAAAGAAATTTAAACAATCATTTAAGTGATCAGACTGATTTTAAAAAATGACTAAGTGTTTAATTGCTTTCTTTTTATATTTATTGTTTCTATAATTTTTATATATTTTGACACTTAATTTTTTCAAAAGTATAATATATATAATTCAACAGTTCTTAAGATTTATGTATATGTTACAAAAAGAACTTTATTCTAAAAAAATTAATTTCATTACATTTTTTTAGAATTGAAAAATAAGGTAACCTTGTTTGCGGAAAATGCTGCCACAATCATTGTGGATGAAGCTCTTTTGCTGGCTTCCCATATCCGATCTCCCAGTGATCTACCCCCACCTCGGGCCACTAGCCCCCCGAGGAGCAAGGGTACATGCAAATTGCGAAGAAGACCCGATGGGAGCATTGAAAGTGGTTATGGATCGGCTTCAAGCTCGATGAACTGGAGCAAATCAAGACCTAATTCCAAGTATGAATGTTTTGATTCACTTTCCAGGTAAAAATTTAGCATATTTTAATAAGTAGCTCTCTTTCAAGTTTAGGTTTTTGGAACTGGATTTATCTTGTACCAGTGGTAGATTTCATTCTTTTGGAAAGGATTTTTTTAAAGTAATATTTCCTGATAATCATTGACTTAGTTTGCAACATTTGGGTACATTAAGGTTTTTTTAGTATATTACAAATATTCATTAATAAATGGTGTACATATATATGGTGTATATGCTTCTTCTGATTGTTCAAAGTAAAAGTGCTGCATTGGGGATAGGCAGAAATCTAAAAACACATTAGAAAAATAATTATCTGTACTGATAGTTGGAAGGGATTGGATAGTCATTAATTGTAATATTTCAACTATGAGCTCTTGAAAGTGAATTGCAAAATATAATTTTGTCAACTCAAAAGGTTGATCCACTTGCATGTTGAAAAATTATGGGTTTGTGTCAAAGCAGAAAACTGTACAATATTCCTTCCTGCCTTTTTTGCTGTACTTATTTGGTAGAAGACTTAACAATCACATAAAAGGGAGCTTGTCTTGGTGTAAAAAACACCTAAATATAGAAACTCACTGGTTGAAAGCATTTTCCATATAGAGGTTTATTTTTCTCATATATTGCTTACTTTTTATAAAATGCTTCTTTCAGTTATTTAAGAGCAAATGTTTTCTATGAGTGCTAAATATATATAAAAATTCCTATGGATATACATCTCATTGATGATTTTTCACAAAAATGGATTTAATCCAAAAGTACTAAGCCTCTGAAATTTTCATATGTAACGCATAAAGTCTGATTTAAAAATCTTTGGGCTGAATCTTAATTTTCTATGCATGTTTTATTTCAAGATCTATGTAAATAATTATAATTGCATATATATTTTTCTTTGTGTTAATATTATGTTCTAAATCCTGAAAAATTTTATAATTTTTTTTCAACTAGGAAAATGAGTTTAAAAAAAAATTCTACATCCTCAAAGTTATTCATAGTCACATTTATGAAACATACATTTTCTAAATTTTTAGTCTCTTTGTGACTCTTTAGTCTCTTTGTTAGTATTTTTATGATCATCTGTACTTACAATCATAAAAATTAATAAATATAGGTAGTAAATAAACAAAGATTGAACATTGCAGATCAGGGCAAAAAGTTCCTATGACCAATGCAGTATGTACAGTAGACTATACATGTTATGTATTTTATGTAAAATTTTTATAATTAATTTAAATTGAAATTGTGTTGAAAAATTATATAATTCACATTTAGTTTACAATCAAAATGGAGCTCAGTCACAAATCAACGAGGTATTTTATGTAGATATTTCTTGAAGATACATCCAAAAGATATTTTTTAAGGACAGGAACATATTTATGTGCATTAAGCATATAAGTACTAAATTCAGTGGCACAACAGCCCATGAGGGCCAAGCCCTACTGTGCCTATCTCAGTTTACGTTACCTTAGGCGCTGGGATGCATGTGCAGATGTTTTGGTCAAGTGGTCAGTCTGATGTGAAACCCTCAGTGTTCAGTTCCCAAGCAAACTTTGTACACTTTTATCTGCCCACTGAAGAGATGAAAGGCTGAGTTAACCTTGCCCAGCTTAGGATTTGAACCCTGGACCCATGGCATGGAAGTGTGACACACTACAACTCAGCCACTGAGCTTCAAGCATATAACTGCAAAAAAAAGACCCATGCAGGCAATTTCTCATTTTTCGCCACTAATGTAGTACATAGTTGAGAAGTAATTCACACAGAAAAGCGTTCTTATTGGAAAACAGCACAGAGTGAAGGTCCTGGTGAAGGCAGGAGACATTTTTACACTGTACACACATACATATATATATTTGTGTGATGAATTCATATCACCTTATAATTTCTTTATTAGTACCGAGCCCAATTCATTCCTGCCAACCTTCTTTATATCAATTACTTTGATTTTTAACTCTGTTAAATCGACAGAAATTGGCGAATTCCCCTTTTTTTTACCAAGAAACTATAAAAGGTTGAGTGCTTTAGCTTTTTCCTGTTTTCTCCCTCCCCTCTGCTTTGCTTTCTTTGCTGGTGCTGCTGCATGCAGTGTGCAAGCTTTCATGCACTTCATCATGTATTTAAAAAATAATTGGACTTAACTTGATCATAATATTTTTAAAATATGACTAGTGTGACTTCCTTTTTATTCAATAAAATATTCCATACCATCCACTAAGGTGACATATTTAGAAACCATCCAAATCATGATATATATCTTTTTAACTATGATTACAATGTTAAATTTGTAGTAATAAGTATATATTACAATATTTGGGATTATGAACTTACAGTTACAAAAATAATTGTTATTTTAAATTTCAGATCAGAGGAGGATAAACAATCAGCTCCTCTCGCTGCCATCAGAGATACCTTGAAATGCCCAGAAAGTAGCCCTGAAAGTGGCTATGGTTCTGGAGGCTCAGCTCATAATCCAAATGTGGATGGAGTAAGTCCTGGAGTTTCAGAGGACTCAGGGAAACCTCTTGCTCCTAAGAGTTCAAGACTTGTGGCCACTGTATTTCTTTTTCCTGAGGCATCCACTGAAGCAGCGATCAACTTAAATGATGTCAGTATGAAGGTTTTAGATGAAAAATCTGAAATTGAAAGAATAAGGCATGTGGAGTTTAATCCCAACAAGCTTGAAAAGGTATTGCTATTAATAACTGCATGATTTTTTATACTGAAGTATACATTTTTTTTTACATAAAGTTGCAATTTTTTTTATGTAAAACTTGAAAACTTTTAGGGCAATCTCTTATTGTTTTCTTCAAATTAACTACTAACTTTTAAATTTGTATATTATATAGGTTTTCAATTTCAATTTTATTTTCATTTATTTCTTTATAATCATAGCAGTAAAAATTCTTTCAATTCTTATAGGCTTCATTTTGTTATAAAATTATAAACATTATCAATATAGTTGTTCATTTTTGAGCTAAACTCTATTATTTATTTAAGTTATAGAAAACATGGAAAAAAAGCTACTTTTACCTTTATCAGCAGTTTTTTTTTTCAAAAAGAATATATGTATATGTTTCTACTGTTGCAACTACAAACTTATTACTTGCTTTTACAACATGTTATTAAGGAACGTTTAAAATAATCTTTTCATGCCTCTTTTATGTGTATGAATATATGTATACAAAATTATGTAAAAAGTTCTACTCTCCTATTTTGACCATCTTCTTAAGTTGACCTGTTTTTTCTTGTGTTGACATAAGCCACATTATACTTACAATGTTGCTTGTATAATACATTATACCCCTCTATGTTGATCATCTCTGACCATCTCTTATATTAATTATTTAATAAAGTGTAACTTTTAGAAGAAATTGAATCCCTCTAATTTTACCACAGTTGGATTATATTTTAGTTCCCACCTTTAGTCATATTCAACAGTGAATTAAGTTATTTTTATATTGGGTCTCTGTACTATAATGGTTATAAGTATTATTGCTAAATTTGAAATTCCAGTATAGAAAATGCACTGTTGGTGCAATTTTTACCATTTTTGTTCTCCATCTCAAAAGAGGAAAGCTAGGTTAGAATTTTACATTTTTTCTGATTTCTTTTAACTTATTGGTCCTTTATTGTTTAAAGATAGAAAAAATTGCAAGCATTAATAAAACAATTTTTATTTGTTAGTTTTACCTGTGGCTTCATTAAAAATTTTGCAAGTTAGCTGATGTCAATATTTGGACCCTCACGGTCTGGAAAAGCAAAAAAGTTACAAAAAAATATTTGTTTACATATTTACAATTATAAAGAAATATTCAAAGAGTATATTCAAGTTAGTTAACTTAAAATACAAAAAAAAAAAAAAATTATAATTGTCTAAATACAAAAGTAGGAAGTTCATCTTAAATACTAATAATAATTTCTCAACATATATGTTTTCTATACTTTTAAAATTTCATTAATTACATTTCTTCTTATTTATTAACTGGTTTTCTTAAATGTGACTTGGCTCATGCAGCCATTACTTGGTGAAGAAGTGAACAATTACTGTCCCTATGTTACTCCCCTACCAGTATATACTTATAAATCATGTTATTTTTCTTGCATTTTCCCTTTTTCTTTTATATTGATGCATTTTAGATGAGGAATAACATCCTAATTTTTTACAAGTTGAGGTTTATTTTTCTTAGCTTTAAAAACTGATTTACATTGTAAGCAAAACATACTGGCACAGAAAAATGATTTAAAATCTTTAATAACTTAAGGTAATATGCTAGTGTATATTAAAAACTTTAACTGAATTTGAATGCTTTGTATCTGTATAAAAATATCACTTGTACAACAGCCAGAGATCCTGTTGTATTAAATTGCATTTCATAACAATGTGATTTCTCTTTCAGGATGTACCCATGACATCATTGTGATCTCTCATGCAGGAAATCACAGAGTAAAATACCGACTGTGTTCACCTGCTCGGGGCAGCTATTTAACTGTTAAATGCAATTCTTTGATGTTTCTTATGTTATTTTATTGAACACATCAATGTCTGTTACAAGTTTTGATCACTGAACAGTTTTTCAAGGAAAGGTTGTAAATGTATGTTCCACCGATAAACAGGTTTTCGAGATTCGTCTCTTGCATTTTGTGTCGGTGTGAAGGAAACGAGCTTATTAAAATGTTGTGAAATGTATTTAAAACCATACATGTGTGGTGAAAAATGGTTGTTTTTTCTCTGATTATATGAAAATATTATTGTAGGTGTTAAAGCACTTAAATTTCTCCCTGCATTTATAAGATCATTTTGTATGTCTCACTGAACAATCCATTGTTGTTTTTAGACATGTGCAATCCTTTTTTCAACCCAAATATGTGCATTCCATTTTGAATTTTGGTGTGTGGTATCTAGCTATGTGATAAATTTGTTCTTAATGAATACATTCCAATTTATGTAAATGAGAAATGTGTATAGAAATGAATTGCTATTTCAATGTGAATTACTGGAAATGATAAAGTAATTAATATTAATATATATATATATATTTGCTATGGGTTCATGTTGATATCAGGTACTTTGTTACAAATTTGCACTTATATTTCAAGATGTGTGACATCACAAGACTGTATTGTGAAATCTTTATATATATATATATATATATATATATATATATATTTGTATTCCTTTATTTAAAATTTTGGAAGAAGCTGAGAATGTTTTTATGTTATTCTAATTTATGCCTGATACAAATCAAAAATTTTCGTGGAAAAACAGATTGCAGAACAATTTTAACAAATCAAGTAATATTCACTGATAAAAGGGTGTCTTAATTTTAATTTTGTTTACTATCAATAAATTAAATTAATATAAAATGGAAATGTTGCCTTAAAAAAATCTTTTCACATATTTTACAAATATAACTGAAGGATCTTTCAAAAATAGAAGGGGGGGGGGGAATAGATATTTTTATTTAATCATATTATAAATATTTTCATGGCTATTTTTTAAATCTATTTACTGAAGTACATTTAAAATATGAGAAATGTTCTGCACTTTTGGTTATATTTTTTTGTTAACTTAATGCCATATTCTCAGTTTGATTCAAATTCAATATATGCTTTCCAAAGATTTTTAAATTTACTAAAATCTTTTCCTGTTCTACATTCAAATTGTAATATTTTAGTCTGTTAGGCAAGAAAAAACTTCAAATGTGTCTTTAAATGTAATGCATTTGAATTTACAAATAAGTAAATGTTACCAAAATATTTAAAAAAAAGCTGCAAAAGTTATTTTTGACATTTTAAAAAAAACTAAAGTAACTCTTTTTTTTTTACCTTAATATCTGATTAAAAAAAAATCTTTTTTTTTTTTTTTTTTTTGCATTAGAACTATTTGGATTTAAACGATTGGGTGCACACAATTATATATTTGAGTAATAAGAAGCAAAATTATTTTTAAAATTATTTATTGTTTTACTTAGTTATACAAAAATTGGATTCTTCTAGTCAATATCTTTTCAAGTCTCAAAGTAATGCTCTTTTTCATAAGGTGTTTTTATATATCTTTGTGTAGATTTAAATTAATATTTTTATTTATTTGTACACATTAAACGAGTTGAATTTGGAAAATTAAAGTTTCTGAATATTGCAATTTGTTTGTATAGTTATCCTTTTAAACAAGTATTATAAAATTAAATTCTCTGTTAATTTTCTCATTTATTCCTTTAAAATAGATTTTTTACTTCAAAGAAATTAATTTATTTTTTTCATGCTATGAATATTTAGCCTTTCAGAACTGAATGATGAAAGAGGGATCACCTTTTCTGTTCTGAATTCTTGGTATATTTTATTGTAGTATATAAATTGTGTAGGAAATAAATTAAGTTCTCCATCCTAAAAGTTAAGAAGGATCTTATTAATATGAACAATTAAGCTTCTGTTTATTTATTTTTTAAAGCATCCAAAAGTAATCTTTTTTCCTGGCCACTTGTAAAAAAAAAGAATTACAACACATCATTTCTCTTTAATTTTATAAATGGTATGTGTGTGTAATTTTAATCATACGCATATATTAATTCAGAAAAATGTTTAGTTTTATTATAAATTTTTTTTTGTTGCTTTTTCACTTAAATGTTTTTAAGATTAAGTGCATTAAACATTGTCTTTCAAGAGCCCTCCTATGGTATTGTATTATTTTTAAGAATTTTAGATTTTTTTCTCATTTTTCATTTCTAATACAGTTACCTGTACACAATATTCTACATTTTTTTTCAATGTGTCATTTTTTATTTTATCTTGTACAGAATTTTGAAAGTATTGTGTTTTCTAGTCAGAAAGTATGTATTATATTATTGTTTCTTGAAGTTTGTGTGTGTGTGCATGCACATTTTGAAAGATATAAAAAAAATCTCAATATTTGTAGTTATGTTTCAAAACATTTTTCTTACAATGCAAAGTTTTTTTTTTTATTGATTGTGTTTTGTTTCACAAAGATTTTAATCGGAATTTATCTATATTTATCTATCATAATAAAAATAAAGATGCTTAAGAATGTGTTGTGATTTTCTGAATATATGTATTAATATTGAGTACCCCATTGCTTTTAACTTCAAATATTATGAATAAAAATATATTTAATTCATGAGAACATATATTTTACAAAATCTGAAAAGAATATTAGAATTCAAGTATTTGTTTATATACATGAATGCATTACTAATATATGATTTCCAATTCATATACATATATAGCCACTTATAATGGAATGTATGTTATTTTTGACTAAAAATATTTCTGTGTGTATTTTATAGGATTCTTCTAACATAGATATAATTTTAGATTTCTTTTGCTATAAAAAATTATGTTTAAGCTATGTATATATGGGGGGGGGGGTATGTAATTTAACTTAAGTTTATTCTGTAGTTATATTTATTTTTGATATATGTTGGCTGTATGGAAAATATTTCTCTTTGATAGAAAGTACCAACAAAATAATGTATATATTAAATAAAGTTCTTAAAACAATTTCTAAATTTATCAAAGGGCAAAATGTTTGCTGGACATAAAGAATAAATATATTTTTGATAGGTTAAGATATATATTATACTGGGATGATTCAGAATTTTAAAAAATGGGAAAAGTTCTTTGTGTATGTGATTATATTTTGTGTAATTCATTTTATTATTGATATTTTTATATAAAGACCCTTTATTTCATCAGTTATAGTTTTATTGACATTTGTGTGACTTTGCAGCAAGTATTAACATATCCTAGTCTTATTGTCTGTGATTAAAATGCTTTTTCATGTATAAAGTATTTCTCTTTTGTGTGTTTTTTTAACAGTTGGGGATTTTAATATTTATTTTAAACTGAATTTTTCTCTGGTTGAAGTAGAACTCTTAAACGTTTGTATTAAATGTAATGAATTTACATATGCAGAATATATTTTTAGGTATTAAAAGATTTTTTAAAGAATCCCAGTCATAAATTATTTTTATTATTTGATTGTAAGTATGTAATGTTGAAAGATTTTGCTGAGATTTCTGTACTGAGTTAATAATGGTGTAATAGAAATTGGCTTAAATTTTGGTTTTCTTTTATGTATCATTTCTTCCCCCAAAAAAAAGTTTTATGTTTTCAAATATATATTAAGGGCATGGCACTATATAAAAGCCGTCTATTTCTATACATCTTGTAAACATCTTTTGTTTCTCTTTACTAAAGACATAAGTGTTTAATAAAAGCTGATCCAGTTTATAGTCGTATATCGTTGATTGGTACGAATGGATGTATTTCATCTGCACTCCTGGTATGAATTGTACGAACTTCCAAATCACTCACTTTATTAGTGCTAAGCTGCTGCTGCTCATGTCTTGACTTCTATTTTTATATGCCTTAAGAAAATTGCTAAGCTTTATATGTTGTGAAAGAGTATTTTAAAGTAGTGTTCTGTAGAACTCTCTTGAAAGTATATCAGTACTTATTAGTTCTCCAAATAGACAGCACAAAACTCTGTGTATCATTCCATATTGCACTTTAAATGTGAATGCATTCAACAAAAAGTGCTCAACATGTTATTATTTTGTTTTGTATATATCCTATTTGTACCTGCATCCTATTTATGATAAGAATAAATTAATTTCTATTATTCAGGTCAAACTGACTTTTGTTATTGTGCCTTATTTTGTATCTTTTCTGCATTTTTTGAAACGGTTGGTCTAATTGTAGGATGCTGTATTTTGCTAGAAACGATTTGACAGACAAAGTGGAATAAGCCGGTGCATTGGTCTTGGTGGAGAACCCATGACTTGTCCCTCCACATTTCAGGTAGTTTCTTCCTTATTCTTTCATCAAATTCTGCATGAACGGGAAGGTAGTAATTTTTTTTTCAAGAACCTAGTGAAGATACACAATCCAATGAATATTGGGGAAGGGGGGGGGAACAATCATCATTGCTTTAGGTTTTGATTTGCTGTTTCGAGCAAAGCTCCGGAAGACTTCATCTTCACTGAGAGCATGGATTGGCATTTCGTTTCAGGAAAAGAAGTAAAAATAACAGGATTACTCACAAGTTATCCTTTTCAATAAATTTGGGGTATTTTCAATGGAATTCAAGTATCAGAGTATATATATATACACAGACATTTTTGCAAACTATTTGTTCAAACGTGAGAATTTTAAGCACCATTTGGGCACACACTCTTAGCATGCAAAATTTGTTATGTTAAATTTACCGTACGGATTCTTTGTCAATTCGTAGTCTCAGCCAATAGCAGGAATACTTGACCGACAGTCAGATCAAACGATTTTTTCGATATTGTCATCCGTTTTTAACGTGGAAGGGTGACCTTCAACATTTCGGCCATTTTGAAAACGCTAACACCACTCAAAAACACGTGCATACGATAAACCTTCACTGCAACGTACTTCTTTTAATAAATTAGCAGTTTTGTTGTGGTTTTCTAAGCTTCATGTTTTGTTGTTGCTTATGCCGCCTGATCGACAGTAACATGAGATCAATACGAAATTTATCGCGGCTAAGGGCTAGAATTTTACGCCTGTCGTTAGCCTTAGCTTTGAGCCCCGTTAAGGTGACAGCACGATTTTGCTCGGTACAACACGAAAGATGGCGACACCATTCGGACCCACTGATTTAGCGAGCACGTTCTCCGTGTGCACTCGGCGGATATTTGGTGGCATCGAACCCATGCCTTCTGGTCTGGAGACCGATGCTCTAACCACTAGGCTACCTACGGCCTAAGCTTCATGTGAAATTTCTTAACAATTAATTACTTTATTGTTACACTTATCCTTTTTTCGGCGAAACAAAAAAAAAAAATAACTAATGCAAACGATGACTACGGATTTGTTTGCAGAAACAAGAGGCATTGCATTTGAAAGAAAAGTTTCCACGCTAAATAGTTATATATCATTGGATTTGCCAAATGCTTACTTTTGTAGCCGTGTTAGTCTCGTTATTTAATATTGTATTTTACGCAAGTTAGCAAAATATTTTCCAAATATTGCAAGTTCAACAAACAGCATTATCCTGTGTAAATTAAATTTGTTTAAAAGGCCGGGCGTTATGACCATTCTGCTAAAGATTCGGACTCTTAGAATTTCCTCTCCGGCTTATTATCTATTTCGATATATTGATGTTCCAGAGGTGATACGGGGGCTCCAACATGTGTATCTACAGTCCCACTAATAGGGTTCTCATATCTAAAAAAGGGCCCCAAAGGAATTTTCACGCAGGGCCCACTTAGAACTAGCTACGCCAGTGGTATGTTCCCCAAAATATCAAAGTATTTACTGTAATGAAAGTGTCGGTTAATTTTTTTCTAGTCGGTTTGATAAGCATATGTATGAATATCTTCTGAGACTATCCAGTCAATATTTGCATCAAATTTCGTTACGGCTTTTACGGTTTTATCCGTTTGTTTATTCCAAAAAATTTTTGAGTGACTTGGAACCAGGGACGTCTTAAGGCATGGGACCAGGGCCTCCTTTCGTTCTTAACTTTGTCTTAATCAGATTATAATCCGGATAATTTTAAAGTGATCAAATATTATTCCGGTATATATTCCCCGGAAAACAAGGAATTTCAAACTGCATATCAACTGGCCAAAGTGATAAGATTGTATTACCGTTGTGCATGTCTGGGCCTAATACGATAAACAATCATTCAACTCATTTAGTTGAAATGCGACCATCAGTCGAGCCGGTTTGTGCCTGGGTTCAGGGACGTCTTAAGACTTCTGGAGGCCCCCGTGCAAAAGTAGGCCCCACCTATAAGCCTTACAAGTAGACAGTACATAGTATACGTTGTCAAATACTCGTACAAACAATAACTCGAAACAAATAAATATGCATTATTTACAATCGCACAAACCGGCTCGACAGACTTGGGTAACATATCCTTTGTTAGAGCACCAGCACAAAAAGATGTGCTTTTTCTCTGTATGTGTGAACCTGAAAGAGAAAGGCCTCGATGCACATCAGCTGAAGCGGAGGAGGGGGTTGTAGACAGGAACGGCCGTAATCGCTGCGTGGTGACGTAATCTGTGTTCTCGGAAGAAGTAGAGCTGAATAGGAGAGGTGTTTCCCCGGGAGGGAGCTTGTTCAAGGTTGAGTAACAGGGCAGCCGTGGAGGGTTGTAGTTCTACTGCTGGGCGAGTAATGAGAGTATATGTTCGTAGGCCTACACACGGTCATCACATGTAGCCAGTTGACATTTTGTCCGGAATTCCCAGTTCTTCGGAGAATATAATAGTACTTAAGCGTTGAAATTGTTCGAATCATGATTTTAATTAAGGGTGGAGTCGTGAACGAGACGAGGCCCATGCCTTAAGACGTCCCTGCCTGGGTTTGTGAGTCGTGCACATATTTTTGCTACAAATTACTGTTCGAACGAGTATTTAAAAATGCATGCTCTGTGTACTTTTAAAGATCTCGGGTAGGGCCTACTTTTGCATACAGTCTTAAGGCATGGGCTTCGGCCATAATGGGGGCTTCGACTCAGCCTTAATAAAATCATGATTCGAATAATTTCAAAGGTCAAATGTTATTTCTGGTTGTACTCCCCGAAAAATTGGCAATTTCGGGCTATTTGTCAACTGGCTATGGGTGTGATGACCATCGTCCATGTTTCGGCCTAGGCCTACCATCATTACTCAATCAGTCAAAAAGGCGGCAGTCGGTCGAGCCGGCTTGTGTGATTGTAAGTCATGCACATTTGTTTGTTTTTGGCTGTTTGTGCGAGTATTTGACAACGTGGGCTATGTACTGTCTACTTTTAAGGGTCATAGGTGGGGGCCTGCTTTTGGGTAATGGCCCAGGGCCTCAAAGAGTCTTAAGATGCTTAGAATCCAAAGAAATATCAACTGTATATTATATTGGGTATGGATGTGTAATTTAGAGACGTCTATGGATTACTTTAGGTGAATTAGGTGCTGCTTTGGGGCAAACAGCCAGCGTTTCTGCCTTAAAAAGGGAGTTGATAGGGTTAATTTTATAACCGAAGGAAGTATTTTGTGTAACAGCTGCTATTGAAGCAATATGTTGGTTTTTAGATGCATATGTAGAAACTATAAAATATTCCCGCAACGGTGTTCGATCGATTCGTTAAATGAGCAATTGATTACAGGGATTGGTAGATTTTTATTTCGTAAGCAGAATTCGTCTGTAAAAAATCTTCCATGGTAGTTCTGTAAAATAGATCAGTATTGGGATAGTAATATAATCTGACTATTCAACCTTTGAAGATAAGACTTTTTATCATCTCCCATCAATTCTATATTAATTGTCTCCTAGTTTTTTGAGGATACAGTGAAAAAAAATCTTCCATCCAAAATTTGAGAGAGGAAACTTTTCAATTTTACCGCAGTGAATTTCTTGTCGAGCCAGTTTTGAAGAGAACAATGTTTGGAGCCCATTAAGGAAGGCCCAATGCAATTCTGAGACCTTTGGTTTAAATGATATTAAAAGGTTTGAGTTGTGATTGTCCGACTATTTATTTATGATGTGACATGTGTAAAAAAAGTACTGCAAATGCTGTTATTAATTAGTTTAATTAGAGTTTCAGCTCACGTATCATAATGCTCGTATGCATACCTTTAAAACCGTTGATTTTTTTTTCAGTGCTATATTTTTCATTTAATTTATAACTGCGGTACTTTGGTTCCGTTTCGAAAAATGTACTCCTAAACATTTAATCCTTCCTTTAATCATCCTTCAAGTTATCAGCTGATCACCTCTTAGGATATATTTTACTCTGCAGACTTTAAAAGAGCTTGAAAAGTATAAAATACACTGCTGGCCACCGTAAATGCAACACCCTGAAGGAAGTACGCAAATAACATGAAATTTACCACATGCATTAGCGGAGGTGAGATATGCAAATGATTAGAATTTCAGCGCAGACACACATCATGCACGCGGCCGCGGTGGCCGAGTAGTCTAGGCATCGGATCATGGCTAGCGTGTCATGAGTTCGATCCTATTACCACTAAAGACCCGCCGTGTAGGGGAGAGATGCACGTTAAATCTGCCGAGAGCTCAAACGTCCTCCCATTGGTGTGGTGTGGTAGTTAAGAGAGGGGGTGCCAGCTCAGGTGTCGCCCGCGTCACTTTACCATGGTTCAAAATTACGCGGACCGTCGCCAAAAGCCCTCGTGTTGCTAATCAGTGCGACGTTAATATTCTCTCACATCATGCACGCCTGTGGCACCACCTCAAAGCGCTATTTAAGGCTTGAAGATTTCGACGATTTCAAGTTCGGCAATTGTGTTTTTCTTGTGGTTTTTTCAAAAAACGGTCAGTTATGTCTCGTAGAAAACAGCGATCAGCTTTTGATCAAGTATCCGAGTTCGACAGAGGAAGGAGAGTGCCCTACCGAGATTGTGGGTTATCTTTCAGGGAAATCGGTAGTCGTGTTGGACGAAACCAAACAACTGCAATGCGGATATGTCACCGTTGGATGCATGAGGGTACGACGGACCGACGTGGTCGATCGCATCCATCTCAGTGCACCACTTCACGTGAGGACAGGCAAATTGTGCGCATGGCAGTGACGGATCGCTTAGTCACATCACGAACCATAGCACAGCACATTGAGTCTGTAACGCATCATTCAGTGTCTGCGCGTACCATTCGACGCCGTTTATAGTGGAGTGGTCTGTCCGCAAGACGTCCATTGCTTGGTCTACCCTTGACGCGGAACCATAGACGTCTCCGCCGCCAATGGTGCGATGAAAGAAGGATGTGGGCGGCAGAATGGAATGCAGTTGTCTTTACTGACGAGTCACGCATCTGTCTGCAACACCACGATGGTTGGATTCGAGTCTAGAGACACTGTGGAGAGAGGATGCTGAACAGCTGCGTTATGCACCGCCACACTGGTCCTGCACCGGGTGTTATGGTATGGGGTGGTACTGGATATCACTCTCGCACTCCTGTAGTACGCATTGCTGGTACTTGAAACAGCCAGCGCTACATCTCCGAGGTATTGGAGTCAGTTGTCCTTCCTTACCTTCAGGGCTTGGCCACAGTCTTATTTCAAGAGGATAATGTGCGACCACACGGGGCACGCATTGTCCAAAGGTTCTTCGTGATTTACCAGATTGAATTGCTTCCCTGGCCGGCTCGCTCTCCGGATCTTTCGCCGATAGAAAACATGTGATCCATGGTTGCTCAACGATTGACCCAGATTACACCCCCAGCTGCCACACCAGATCAACTTTGGCAACGTGTGGAAGCTGCTTGGTCTTCTGTACCCCAAGAACACATGCAAAGTCTCTTTGAATCAATGCCGAGGCGTGTGGCAGCGGTAATCTCCAACAATGGTGGCTACTTTGGCTACAGATTCTGGCAGGAACCACACTTCACAGAAGTCTATAAATTTAATGATTTGATACTTGGTCAACATGTTATCTACAAAATAAATCTTGTTGTGCTATCTCTTGTCTTTCTTGGTGTTGTATTTACGGTGGCCACAGCAGTGTACTTAGAGCAGTGCTTCTCAAACTTTCACTGTTGGTGACCCAATTTTCAATCATAATTTTTATCACCCAGCCCCCCTTATACAATAATAATGAACTTGGCGCTAAAGCTATAATACGAACTTAATTATAAACCGTACAAATTAACAAGATAAGTATTAAATTTTGTATTTGTTACTTTTAAATAATTTATATTTTAATCAAATTACTTTTAAGTAATAGGATAATTATAATGTTATCTTTTTACTTTCGCTAATTTTAAATTGGAGCAGATTGCAAAACGATATTTAATTAAAGATATATTTCCTCCATCATCCATTTTCAAAAGTAGAAATGTCATTAGAAAAATAGTATATGTTGCCTTCCATCTAGCCTCCTCATATCCTTCACATCTAGCATTCTCGCGAACATCTGCGTGAGTTTCGGCAACTTACCGGATGTCTGCTCAAGACACGTAAAAATGCTGCAACTCGTAGAATTCCAGTTCGACTTTGTCGAGTTGTACTTCTATAGCTACCGAATCTACCTAGAATTTGCGCTTTAGTTGTAATTCACGGTATTAAGTATTTACGGCAGTATATTATCAAAAACATGGATAAATTTTTAAGTCGTAAGCGAACATTCCACGATAATAAAGAATCCACAAGTGCACAGACGAGCATAGTTCTGAAAATTAAATTAAGTATGTATTCTCAAGAATATTTAAATTTTCAATTAACCACTACTAAAGTGACAGGAGAAGAAAAGCACCTATGTGTGTTATTTGTTCAAAAATGTATTGGTAGAGCAGACAGTGTGAATCCTAATAAACTAAAACGACCTTTGGAAAAGCTTCATGGTGAGTACATTAACAAATCCTCGAGAGTTCTTAGAATTAAAATTAAAATTATACGAAAAACAAAAAGCATTTTTTAAAAAAAAAAACGTTGTCAGTAAATGAAAAAGCTTTACTTACTTCTTACAAAGTATCATACTAAATACCAAATGTAAAAGCCTCACACTATTGGCGAAGAGAGCTTATTTTGCCAGCAGTAATTGAGATCGTAGAAACCGTGTTGGAGACAATTTTGCCAAAGAGTTGCTGTCCATATACTGCAACTCTTTTGCAAAATCAACTGTAATTTTAAGCCCCACAGAATTGGAATTAATGTTAAATAATAAAAATAGATGTAAAATTCTGATGAAGAATAATTGTGTTATTTTGAAGATTGAAAGCGAGAAGGCTTCAAAATGCTTTAATCCGGGAACAGGCGCGCACTCGATACTAACGTTATGGTCGCTCGGGATGACTGAGTCACCCCAATCCTTTTTTTATAATTTTTTTTATTATACACGATAAAAATCACAATTCTAGAACAATTTAAGTAAGAGAAAGCATACTTACCTACTTTCAAAGACTTTTTAATTTTTATTTGGTAATTTGAGAAAAAATCCAATAAAACTGAATTTAAATGTGCGAGACCTTATTGAAGGACGCAAATCAATGTCACTTTTCGCCAACACTACAGGAAGTACATTTTCAGGCATTATCATTTTCGTTCTATGTCCATCGCTTTTTCTAAGATTTTGTGAAGAAACGTTTGCCACTCCGAAAAAAGGAGATATGTGATAAATACATTTTTTTTAGTTCCTCTGAAGATTGTCATAAAAGACGATACTGTCAAGGTCATTGGTAACAAATACACAGTTTTTCCGGAATTAACGATTTCGTGAGCCTGGAGTTAATTAGAGCTTCACGTGATCAGTCCCAGGTTGAAAGTGTATTCAATGTAAAAATATGAATGTTAGAAAAAAAGAATTGTGTATTACGTTAAAAAAGAATTGTGTAAAACGTTTTATATGTTTCAAAATGTTCGTAAAAATAAATTTTCTAAATAATCCTTCAATCCTATGTGCATCATAAAACTCTTTCACATGGAATAAAGCGCAACAGAAATACATTATTTACAACCTCCCTAAATGACAGTGATAAATTTCTTAT
The DNA here is from genome assembly GCA_019973975.1 of Trichonephila clavata. Taxonomy (NCBI): domain Eukaryota; kingdom Metazoa; phylum Arthropoda; class Arachnida; order Araneae; family Nephilidae; genus Trichonephila; species Trichonephila clavata. The sequence goes on along the minus strand of BMAO01015549.1, from coordinate 18,356 downwards.
CTTCCTACACTTTTTCTCTGGGTCTGGGTTTTGTTTTTCTTAGTATTTTAGGTTTAAAAAGAAAACGTAATGAAAAAATCTGTCATCGCGGGATTACAGCACAAATCAAACAAAATTTTCTTTTTTGGTAATAGGATCAAGATAGCTTGAAATGGAGATTACGTAATATTGCCAGATGGAAAAAAATATATCAGTGTAAATGTGTTGTCAGAAAATATTTTGTTTTAATTCCTTCCAGTAAATTAATTTTTTGAAATTTTTATTTTCGATATGCTCACGCCCTTTGTAGGGTTATCACGCCCCCTAGGGGGCGCGCTCTACAGTTTGAGAAACGCTGACTTAGAGGTACAAAGTTTTTTGAATACAGCTTCGTTAAGCCTAATTGGAGGCGTAATATGTTAAGCCTAACAGATTCTTCGTACAATCCTCGTCAAGGACATCAAATACAGTCTCACCAAAATTAACTCATCTTCAGTTTTTTCCCACTAAACCAGGCGACGCTAGACAAAATAGTTGCTAGGGTCACTTCAAAAAGAAATCAGCTGCTCCTGCCGAAAATAATACCTTCACCAATGTTTCCAAATCACTGGTCAAGAGGGAAACCCGCAAAAGGGCCACTGTTGACGAGGATGGATTCAGATTACCAGCGAAGAAACAGACCGCTAAGCCTAACGGTAAGCCTCGTCTTTCTTCCCCTGCCGCCATCTTTTGACGGTGCAGACAAATAACTCTGCCCCATTAGCCCCTCCCACTATCCTTTCTGATACGTCTGAGAAGGAGGAAGATATTGAAGTTGATACCGAACAAACAGTGTGGCTGTCACTCCTAGGGTTAAAATACCACCCTTCGTTATCCAGCCAAATCCGGCTTGGACCGACCTTATGGTTTTCACTCGTAGCCTTCCCCCACACTTCAAAGTAAATTATCAAGGCGTTTCCTGAGAATTACTGTCAAAAGCGAGGAGGAATACAGAAAGCTTGCCACATATTTCAGGTAGGAACAAATTGAATTTAAATCTTTCTTGTTAAAATCGAAAAGAACACTCAAACTTGATTTGAGAGGACTTTCCACCTCTACCCAACTTTAAGTTGTTAAAAAAGAAATCGAGTCGGAGGGTTTCAAAATTCATAAAATTTCCCGTTTAACTCAATTCTAAAGCAAAGCCCCAATGCCACTGATTTACATTCAATTAATTAACGATCTTAATGCCGACTCAATCTACAGTTACGTAGATATGTATTGAACCGTATGACAGATCCCGTAATAGCCGGCCCAACCAGTGTTGGCGTTGTCTAGGATCCTTCCACAGTTCGAAAGTCTGTCACCTTCCAATAAAGGGCCTGAAATGTGCTGGGTCCCATCAAGCCAAAGACTGTACTTTGCAGTTTGAGGATCTCCTCAAATGCGCAAATTGCGGTGGAGAACACGCAGCTAATTGGAGGCAATGTCCACGTTTTCCAAAAAGCAAAATGGCTCCAAACCACCAAAACAAAGGTAGAAATATTAAAAAAAATAATCTGAAGCCCCTCAACAAAGATATTAATCAAAGGAATAAAAATAATGCACCGAAGGTGACGCCTTCATCACAAAAGTTGAAAAACAATAATCAACTTCAGTATCCTCAAAGTTACCGTCCCACAGACCCTAAATTACCTTACTCCAAAGTTGTCTCGGGACAAATTCCGACACACCAACCAAGGGAAAATATACATAATAATTATGATCAAAATTTTTCGGCTCTCTTCTGCTCTGTTTTGGCCATTTCCAATGATGCAGGAGTAGACCAAAATTTACTAGCAAAAGCATTTCGATTGGTTCTCCCTGCCCTAAGAAATCTAAATGATGCAAATGAGAAAACCTGCGTAATTTTTGAAGCTTACGTAGCAATAGTACAAGGGCGTAACTACGCCCTAATGCTCACAGCCTAACATTCTATCCAACGTGCAATCTTTGTCGATTTGCTTCTGGAATGCGAATGGACTTCGACCGAAAATTTGTGAAGTCCGCGACTTTGTATCAGAACAGAACCCTGAACTGCTGTTAGTTCAAGAAATGAAACTTCAACCGGGTCTAGATCCATTTATTGCAAATTATCGTCTTCATAAAGACGACAGAATTAATTTTCCGAGTACTCGAACAGATGGAGGTACCGCTATTTACTACAAAAATAATTACGATCATAGCAGAGTCACATTACCATCTCTGCAGTATAAGGATGCAACCGCTATCGAAATTAAATTTAATAATCCCCCCCCCCTCCGAATTGTTTCAACGTACGCTCGAAACACTCCGGAAAATAGAAAATTCCCTGATAAAGATTTTCTCAAAATTCTTGATTCTGGCCAAAATATTATCATTACTGGAGACTTTAATGTCGCTTATCGTGCGTTGAATAATGCTAGACCAAATACATTTGGCTACGCTCTCCGCAACATTGTTAATAGTAAACCAAATGTGAGGATTGTAGCACCGCACCCTCCTACACGTGTTAACTCTAGCTCTAGACCTGGAGCAAGAGATTCTATTATTGAACTAGTGGTTCTTAAAAATATCCCCTTTAATCATGATATTACAGTTATATATAACCTTTGGAATCAGATCATCTACCGGTAATTCTTACTCTATATACAGGCTCGGTTTTAATCAAAATTCCGGATCAACTCTCCACTAGTTGGGAGAACATCAAATTTCTTTTAAATAACAAACCACTTTCCATCCCTCCTTCCTCCAGCAATGATGACCTCGAAATTGCAATTGGACGGCTTGGAGAAAATATCTCAGAAGCTCTTGTGGCAGCTTCAAAACCAAAATTTAAGCAATCCCTATTAAAACTCCCCTCCAAAATCAAAGTTAAAATTCGACACAGAAATCGTATTAGGAAATTTTGGCTACGTACAGGAGCTCCTACCTTGAAATCTGAGTTCCGAACACTCAGTCGTGAGGTTACAAAAGACATTCGACACTTTTCTGAATGTCGTTGGGAATCTCACATAGCAGCACTTATGCCGGAGACAGACACTCTTCGGAAGAAAACCTCCCTCTTCAAAAAACCACCTTTAAACATCCCCCCCCCCAAGGAGCGCACTTGCAGTGTGGCAAATCACCCTCTGTAGAAGGCGGAAGTGATTGCCGACAGCCTTCAAAAGTAATTTGAACCCAACACTGAAGCTGAAAAGAAATGTTTTACAGCTCATACACAAAGGAAAATTAAAAGATTTCTGGACGCTCCTACCTGCCTAGACCTGGAAACAACTACTCCAAGAGAAGTACAGGAATATATAAAAAGGATTAAGATCAATAAATCTTCTGGATTGGATTTAATTACAAATCGCATCCTTAAAAATCTCCCCCTCAAATTTATTCTTTTTATTGTAATGCTGTTCAATTTATTAATGGAGAGCTGTCATTTCCCTAAGAACTGGAAGACTGTCGTGGTAGTCCCCATACTTAAACCCAATTCTGACGATACTAAACCTCAAAATTACCGTCCAATCTCGCTACTCAGTAGCTTCAAAAGCTTACGAATTTGTTCTTTTGAATCGCCTTAATCAGCACTGCATAGCCAGGAATATTATCATTCATGAGCAGCATGGCTTTGCTACACAGTACTCCACAGTAACCCAGTTACTTAGTTAATGAGCTAATTCATCACGACTTTCAAAATAACCAGGCCACGGGCATGCTTTTTGTGGACATAGCCAAAGCCTCTGACAAGATTTGGCATGATGGCTTGATATCCAAGATGATGCGATTTGGATTTTCGGACCAACTCATCAAAATTATACACTCCTACCTAAGTTCTCGTGAATTTAGGGTAAGAGTTGAAAACAGTCTCTCCACCCCACGTCCAATTCTCAGTGGAGTACCCCAGGGATCTTTATTAGGGCCCAAGCTCTTTAATCTATACATCAATGACATTCCGAAGGCTGCCGAAATTCATTTAGCGATGTACGCGGACGACACTACCATTTTCACTCAAAACACTTGTAACCGTAATATCATTGTGTGTGTGTGAGCGGTTACAAAATTATGTAATTAGACTCGAAACCTGGCTTAACGACTGGAAAATTAAGGTAAATGCATCTAAAAGCGCATGCCTCCTCTTTACGAGAAAGCGGTGCATAGGAAACTTCCCACATGTCAACATTTTTTATCAGCCTGTCCCCTGGGTTACTGAGTATAAGTACCTAGGGTTAATACTTGACGCTAAATTAAATTTTGCCAAGCATATTCGTTCCGCCCACCAAAAGGTGGTCGGAATGATAAGCACTCTAAATCGTTTGGTTTCTCCCGAGAGCAAGCTTGCATTAAGGCACAAGGTCCTGTTATACAAAGCCATTCTTCGCCCCCTCATGCTGTACGCTTCTCCCATGGGGCAGTTACTCACCTGAAAAGATTGCACACTTTTCAAAACATTCAACTGCGTAGAGCAGCAAACGCACCTTGGTTTGTCAAGAACGAAGTCTTGCATAAAGATCTTAACGTTCCGCCGCTGCTTGATTTCCTTAAAAACAATCAGAAATTTTTTTCAATCGGTTACTACCAGAGGCGGATTAAGGTAGTTGGAGGCCCCTGGTGGTGAAAGGTTTGAGGCCCATGGGCTTAAGAGTCGAAAATCTGAAATAGTGAAAAGAGTCGTTTACTTTAAATTCTCAAAATTAAAAAGCATCGGCTAAAGGAAAAATCTGAACTGTACATAAAAAAACTACAAATCTTATTTAAGAGCTTACAGTTTTGCTATACAGTTTGATTTCTCTTTGGCAAATTCATCAATTTATTTCACCATATCTATTTTGTCCAAAACATTTTATTTTATATATATAACTAGCTGTTACCCGCCCGCTTCGCTGGGTATTTCATGATGTTTTATAAATTTTTACTGCTTATATATATGTATAAATTATTGATATCTAAGTCCTAGCATTAAGAATTCGATTGAATTGAAAAATATACTTATACCTGTAACTGTCACCCATTGATAAAAAAAAAGGGCAGAACTCATCTAATTTGTATTTTCTAAAAATCTCTAAAATTGAAGCATAGAATGATGTTTGCTCTTTCGTAACTCAAAAACCAAGTGGATTCCCGCAAAACCAATTTTCGGTGGATCTCTACTCCGTAAATTGAACATGCAAGCCAAATTTCAAGTCTAAATCTAACAGAAAAAAGCAAAAGTTTTACTATAAATATCCCCGTAATCCCGTTGAGAGCCGTTTTCCAAAATTACCGCTCTTAGCGGATTTCAATTCAACAAAAGAAAAATGCAAACCAAATTTCAATATTATAGTCCTTGTAGCTCGAAAAAAGTAATTTTTTTGTCAATACGTCCCAGTAACCCCCTGCACCCCTCCGCAGAACTTGATTTACTTAAAATTCATTCTTAGTGCATCCCTATTCAACAAAAGAAACATGCTTAAAAAATTTCAAATATTTGGGTCTAACAATTAAAAACAGGAATATTTTTCTGTAACTCCTCTTGACCCCTCGCAACCATCCTTAGGGATCAATTTTCGTTTTACTCTTTGTTAGAGGAATTATATTCCATAAAAGGAACATGCCTACCAATTTTCAAGCAGGATGATCAAATAGTTTAAAAATGGAAATATTTTTCGATTACGCCTCTTAATCTGCCGAAATTAAACTTGGTAGTTGATATTCGCGAAACTCATTTTGTAGCGGTTCTCTACTTTACGAAAGGAATCTGCTTATCAAATTTCAAGACTGTACGTCGAACAGTTTAAAAATGGGGATAATTGTCTATAACGCCACTTGAGCCCCCGCTACGCCATTTCTTGGTCTGTTTTCACAAAACCCATTTTGTAGGGGAATTGCACTCTATGAAAGGAATCTGCTTAGCAAAATTTGAAGACTGTGCGTCCAATTAATTAAAAATGCAAAAAAATTATCAATAACGCCCCTTGAACCCCCGCAACACCACCTAGGGTTCGATTTTCACAAAGCACATTTTGCAGTGTATTTCTATCCTATGAGAGGAATCTGCTAACCAAATTTCAAGACTGTGAGTCTAATAGTTTAAAAAAAGAAATAATTATTTATATCTGCCCTTAACTCCCCGCAACACCCTTGGGGGTCAATTTTCTCCAAACCCGTTTTGTAGCGGATATTTACTCCATGAAAGAAACATTCCTTCCAATTTTCAAGCAGGTAGGTCAAATAGTTTAAAAACGAAAATATTTATCTCTTACACCACTTATTCCCCTACAACGCCACTTAGAGGTCTGTTTTCACAAAACCTTCTTATAGCTGATCTCTACTCTATGAAAGAAATCTCTTTATCAAATATAAAGACTGTGCGTCTAATAGTTTAAAAATGGAAATAATTATCTATAACGCCCCTTAAGTCCCCTCAACGCCACTTGGGGGGAATTTTCACGAAACCCATTTTTAGCGTATCTCTACCCTATGAGAGGAATCTGCTTACTAAGTCTCAGGACTGTACGTCTAATAACTTAAAAATAGGAATTTATAACGCCCCTTAAACCCCCGCCCCGCAACACCCCTTGGGGTCAATTTTCCCAAAACCCATTTTGTAGCGGATATTTACTCCAGGAAAGAAACTTACCTACCAATTTTCAAGCAGGTAGGTGAAGTAGTTTAAAAACGGATATATTTATCTATTACGCCCCTTAATCCCCCGCAACGCTACTTAGAAATCTGTTTTCACAAAACCCGTTTTGTAACTGATCATTATTCTACGAAAGGAATCTATATATATCAAATTTAAAGACAGTGCGTCAAATAGTTTAAAAATGGAAATAATTATCTATAACGCCCCCTAGGCCCCTGCAACGCCACTTGGGGGTCGATTTTCAGCAAAATCATTTTGTAGCGGATCTCTACTCTCTGAAAGGAATCCGCTTACCCAATTTCAAGATTGTACATCAAGTAGTTTAAACATGGAAACAATTATTATTAAAGCCCTTAACCCCCCGTAACGCCCCTTGCGTTTCGAATTTCGGAAAATCCTTTCTTAGCTGATGTCTACTCTATCAAAGGAACATGTCTACCAAATTTCAAGTCTATAAGTTGAATAGTTCCAGAGATTTCGTGATTAGTCAGTCAGTCAGTCGCTTTTCTCCTTTATATATATAGATAGGGCCATGTTATTCAATTTCTCTTTTCTCCCATAGTACTTCTTAAATTGTTTTTAACACGTTTTAAAACTAAAAAAGATCATTGAACTGATGCACTCGATATCGGTATTGCTACAGATATTTTCAAAAGTTATTCTACATTAGGATTTCTTTTACATATCGTTAAATTTCTAGCGGGGTTTTCATTGTATTTTTGTTTTCTTTTCATTTCTTGTTCTAAGGTGGCGTGGTTGGTTTGTCGCTGGCCTTTGCACTCATCAAGCTTGGGGCCCCTGGCGGCCGCCAGGTCCAACACCCGCTTAATCCGCCACTGGTTACTACAGATTCCAAATGAATCCATCAGAGAAATCCCGGCTTATGATATATAATTCTATCCCTAGCTCTTCTAAAAGACCTAGAGAAGTTCTTAACCACTCACATCAACACTTCCCAGCTCTGAAAAGGATGAGAATGTCTTGATACAAATTAGGAAATTATTACATCAATCGTATTTTTTTAATGTATTATGGCTATTTATCTCTTGTTTTCTTTTGCAAGACTTCGTTCACTCTAATTATCCCCCTCCCCTGCATGCATGCTTTTCCACGCGTTTAGTGTGACAACTTGATCCCATTTTAAACTTCTCCACCTTTTCTTACTTTCTTCCAAGTGGTTATTCAAAATCTCATTTCAATAACCGCACTCAGTTACTTAAGAGGTAATGAGTAAAGGACTTAAAAATAACATTATCTTTAATCTTTGATATTAAAGAAATTCCTCACTTTTCTAGCTTCGTTCCGTAGACGGACTTGGTTGTCAGAGATGCGACGTCATTCTCTCTTGGCTCTCCTAAAGCGAAACAGAAACCAAATCAACTGGATGAGTGGTTTCCCACCCACCCCCCACCAGCATTGTTGCGCTGCACTCATTGTGGACTGCTTTATATTTTTATGCAACTTCAGCAAATCGGTAAATTCTATTATAGCCCACCCCTTGGCGAAGATTTTTTTCAAGTCGCGCCAACATGGCGCCAAGCGCGTTTTTCAAAGTCGAGTTCAGGCCAACTGGGAAAAACATGGCGTTTTGTCCGAAGGAGCAAAAATGGAAAACATTAGAGCATTAAGAAAATATACGAGCTTCTGAATATTAGCTTCTGAAAATAATAGGTATTTTTTAAACTTTTCAAAAGTAGGAAAGGGTTAACATTCCGGGGGAAAAAAAGGAATCGAAAGAGAAATTTTACAGACGTTAAAAAAGCAAATTCAGCAAAATCTCGGCTTCTAAAAATCGGAAATGAGGAGCATTCTAATAAGTAAAAATTGAAATCTAAAGATCAAAAACGAATAATTATTTTTTTAACTTTTGAAAAGTATGGATTTAAGAACATTACGAAAAGAAGGAATCGAAGTTCCATTGAGGAAAACAATTTTTTAGACGTTCAGAACAAATTAATGAAAGATTCAGATTCTAAAAGCAGAAAAAAAATTAAGGTCAAAAAAAAAAAACGGATATCGGAACGACAAAAATTGAAATTTCTTTTTTAACTGCTGAAAAGTAGAAAATTAAGACAGTCTAAAAAAAAAAAAAATAAGAACAAATTAATGAAAGATTTAGCTTCCAAAAGCAGAAAATTAAGGGCATCCTAAAAAAAAAAAGACGGATATCCGAACGACAAAAACTGAAATTTCTTTTCAACTGTTGAAAAATAGAAAATTAAGAACATTCTAAAAAGAATAAATCGATGTTTGAAGGAGAAAAATTTATACTTTTAAAACTTTATGAACAAAATACTGAATGATTTAGCTTCTTAAAAAGACATAAACACGTTCTAAAATTACTGTAACGGCTTTAGCCAAACCACGTACCTTTCCTTACATCATGCGGATTTTTTCCTCCTTTCGAACGGCATCTTCATAATTTTAACTATTTTTTCCGAAAGCTCCATCCAATATATAATTACCACCTTTTTTACAAAAAATTGAAAAAATAAATAAAACTTGCTTTTATCTAGAAGACAATAACAAGTAATCGCACATGCTAGCGGAATAACAGCAAAGCATCAAATAGTAACGGTCCTTACTACTCGTGCATAGTTAGTAGGGTTGCCGAAACCAACGTAATTAACGGAAATTACGGGAAATCTTCAATAACGTGGGCTGGATTTTCTACCGCCAAATTCTCTTTTCTAGCCGAAGATCGATCGCCAAGGCGTATCCTTGAGAGGAACCGGTTTGTAGTAACCATATGCGATACGATTCTCCTCAGAGAAAACTCCGCGTAGTAATACATTGTATTCCTGATATTCGGGTTTTCATTTCAGTGTTGATGTTTTCTGAAAATATTACCAGTGTAATTTGAAGGGTAGGTTAAACGATTTCTCGAATTCACATTTTAAACTTTTTTTTATCTCAAAATGAGATTTAAAAAAAAAACTTTATGTGCATGACAACTAAGCTGAATTTCAAGTTTTTTCTTTTCAAAGCAAAGAGTTATTATTTAAATTCGAAGCTAAATTACATTATTTTTATAAATACGAGACATAAGTATCAAATGAAACATAGTTTTAATTTTTTGCCAGAACAAAGGAAAATAATTATTTATAATTATGAAAAAACACACATTTTAGTACAATCAGTGCAGATTGTCTAGTCAAACTAATCCAGAAATCTCAAATATTTTACTATCCTAAATATCTATTATTTGTTTTATCTCATCATTACCTTAATTTTTAAAGGAGATAATCACTCAGATTTTTCGAAATAATCGAATGCTTTTCTGAAAAAATTTTCTTCCTTTATGTATATTCAGAGATGATTTATTTTTTTAAAAATCATAGATTATTTTCTATTGGGTTTTTTTTAGATATAATAGTTACAAGGGTTTTATTATAGTTTGGAAGGGAATATATACTTATATACAGTATAATATCTTACACATTTCATAATTTTCATTATATATTTCTCTTTTTTTTTTAACTACAGATTTTCGAAAAAATAGCGATTTACAAAAAGCTGTTGATATTGTATGAGTTTCTGAATAGTATAAGAAGATTCATTTCTGCTCCTGATAATAAAAGTGGCCGCGGTAACCTAGTGGTCAAGTTAACGGACTCGTGGCCGGTGTGTCATGAGTTCGAGCTCAGTACCACTGAAGACCCGCATTGTAGGGGGGCAATGCATAAAAAATCTATCGATGCTTAAACGTTCTCTCGTTGGTGTGGTGTAGAAGTTAGGAGAGGTGTTGCCAGCTCAGGTGTTGTCCTCGTCACTTGACCGTGGTTCAAAATTACAAGGTCCATCTTCAAAAACCCTCGAGTAGCTGAATAGTGTAATGCTAATATTTATTCACTCAAGATAATAAATGTGTTGAAAATAAATCTCGGATTATCCACGTATAATAAAGCTAGAATTTTCAACAACCAAAACATTACGGCTTCTAGGATTCCTGGAAAGGGGTGACTGTAAATTGATATCTTTGCTGCACCACTTTGAATGAACAGGAAATTCATCAATCAAGAGTTCATTAGGAATATAAACATATTAATCTTAAATTAAGATTTCAAAATTTAGTATTTTTTTTATGAAATTAATCAAAATAAAAACTTTAGAATTAACTAATGTCTTTTTTAATCCTCCTTGATATTATTCCTTTTAATTACTTTTACAACTTTACATAAATCTGTGTAAAAAATAATAAAATGATTTTTTTTTCTTTCTAAACAGGACATAAGATGTAAAAATTCTTTTCATTGAAAATGAGTGATTTCCATTTTGTACAAATTATATTTCAATATTTGAACCATATGAAACTACAATTATAGCAAAAGTTATAATTGACATAGTTTAAATATCCATGTAAAAATTAAGATAGAATTGAGACAATGATGAAATAACAAAATTTATGTGCTCCTTAATCCATTGTTTTCTAATAAAAGTTGATAAACATTTAAAAACATGTAATCTCAAAAACTTGGAAAATGATTTTAAAAATATCATATTATGACTGAAGGTTGAATGTATTATGCCAATTGCAAAATTTTAAAATGAATGTTGAAAAAAAGAATATGTTCTGGTTAAACACTTTTCTCCTTGTAAAACAAGAATGAATGTTTTAATCAACAAGACTTAGATTTTTTCAGAGGTCATAGTCAATTTTTAAAAAATGATAGCTTTAATTTTTTGATTTGTTTAAAGATCATAACCAATAAAAATATGATTAATAGCATTTTCTTAATTTCAGAACTTAAAACAAAATCAGTAAAAAAAAGTATAAAAAAATATAAATTAATTCAGTGCTTTTCAAACTGTGGGGCACGCCTCTCCAGGGGGGTGGGATAACCCTACAAGGAGGGTGCGAGCATGTCGGAAATAAGAGATTAATTAAGAATGTATCTATATATTAATTTATTAAAAGAAAGCAAAGGAAAATATATTCTGATATAAAAATTAATCAAATATCCTTGTGTACACTGTTATAATATACTTATAAATTGTACAGTACAATACATTTGATAATAAATTTATCTATATTAAATTAAGAACAAGTTTAAAAATTACTACCGACTTCCTTGAGCTTGCTATATACAAAATTTAATATATCTTGATAATTTGTGTTATTTATAATTAAAGTCGCATTGTAATTTCAGCGTCAAAGTACATTATTATTGCTTTCAATACAATGTTATTGTATGGGGGGGGCGATGAAAATTATGGTTGAAAATTGGGTCGTCAATATTTAAAATTTGAGAAGCACTGAACTTATTGGTAAACTTTTTATTTTAGATTATCATACATGGTATGATTTATAGCATACCATATTCGATTGTGTCATATGTAACATCTACGTACTAAAGTATCATTGAATTTTGTAGATAGGATGCAAAAATGAGAAAAATTTATGAAATTAATATACTTAACTATTAATCAGTTGTAAGAAAGTAAAAATTAACTGGATTTTTTACTTCTCATATAAAATTCTGTTTTTTTTGTTGTTTTTTTTTTGTCATAATACTGTGTAACTTTTACCTTCAACATTAAAATTCTGTAAAATATAGAGTATGTTGTACAGAAATCATTAATATAAAACATTATCTTGTAGATTATTACACACAAATTCAAATGTTTAATATTATTCAGTCAACTATATAGAAACAAATCTTTTGCGGGAAAAAATTCACAGGTCACAAAAAACAGAAATTTTTTTGTTGAATATTTTTTATATGCCACGAAAACAATAAATTAACTTTTAATTTTTTCGTATTCGTTTAATTAATAATCATTGCATTCTTTACCGTCTAATTGATTCGATCAGCTGAACTATTTTTTAGCACTTGAAAGCAATTAATCGTGTAAATGTAATTCAAGAATTGGCTCTGTGCATTAAATATCTAAATTCTACGAGGATATAATGCTTAATTATTTAAAGAAATTTAGAAGTGATACTTTAAAATTATAAGAGGACATTTTCTTTCTAAACTTAAAATAATCAAATTTATATTATTTGAAGACTCCTAAATTTCTTTGCGTATTCAAAGAAAAAAAATTCTTTGTGTTCATCTTTAAATTTGACCTTTTTTTTGCTAAATCCTATGTTTTATTTTGCAGAGTTTCTTGATGAAATTATTCATTCAAGAGTATCTTGATAAAAAATGTTTAAAACTCGTTTATTAAGTCGCCAAATACTTTTTTTTCTGCTAAACATAATTATTACAACATTATTATGTTAACAAACTTTGTATCAAGTGTTTTAAATGATTCAGTTTTATTTATTTATTTTACTAATTCATTTTATGCTACTACATACAAAATACCATGTTTAATTAAATATTTGGAGATTCTACATCGTCTAAGTTTTTTACGTATGTTTTAAATTTTGATTTTTAAAAATTTGAATACTTTTGGTTAATTCCTTATAGTGGTTGCGGTAACCTAATAGTTATGGTACGAACTCGAGGCTGGAATGTCTCGGGTTCGAGTCCTGGTGCCACAAGGGATCCACCATGTAGAGCAGGCCAATGTACATTGAATCCGTAAAGGCTCAATGTCCTCCCGATGATGTGGTGTGGCAGTTAGGAAAGGGGGTGTGCCAGCTCATATTTTAGTATAATCAGTAAGAATTTCTAGTCAACATATATTAAGACTGGATCTAATCTAGAAATTTTATATCTCTTACTATTCTAAATGTATTATTTGTTTTATTTTTATCATTATCTTAATTATTAAAGGAGATAATCTCTCATATTTTTAGAAATAAGCAACTTTAGTTAAAGTTTTTGTTTTTTACAAAATCAATACTTTGAATTTACCTCCATTATATTTATTCAGAGCACAAAGATTAATTCATACAAAGTTTTTTTCGATATAATAGATTTTTTAGATATAATTTGGAAGTGAATATGTACTTGTAGTATGGTATTTTGTTTCACATTTCTCATTGCTTTTCTCTTCTTTTTTTTATTAATAGTTTTTCGAAAAAATAAAGATTTACAAAAAATCGTTGATGTTGCGTAAGTTAGTGAATAGTTCAAGAAAATTCATTTCTGCTCCAGATAATAAAATCTCTTAAGTAAATGTGTTGAAAATAAATCCAGAATTATTCCGTATAATTAATTTAGATTTCTTAACTACTGAAACATCATGACTCTTAGACAGGATTCCTGAAAGAGGGATAAAATTGATATCTTATTTGTATTACTTGACTTAACCGGAAATTGATCAATCATCGATATAAATATATTTATCTTGAATTAACATATAAAATTTTGACATTTATTTATAAAACAAACTAACGCAATTTAGAACAAAGGATTTCAGAGGTTTGCTAGTGCCTTTTTGAAATTTCTTTATTCCTTAAAATCCTACATTCTTTTTTTTATTGTATTCATTTAAGGGAAATTTATTAAAGCTCTTGTTTCATTTAGTAAAACACTTCTATTTACATGTGTGTAAAATAATTAAATGAATTTTCCCCCTAAACAACATATAAGATGCAAAAATTCTTTTCAATGAAATTGTGTGTATGTGTGTGTGAGTGAGTTTTTAATTTTCCGTTCATAATAATTGAGAACGAACAAAAATATTGTGATTAGAAACATTTGCGAATATGAACATCCCTTTTATTTATTTATTTCTTTTTTTTGTACAAAACTAAAGATAAAAATTCTTCTGATCTCTCATGTTTATAAAGACACCGTTTTGAGGTCATATAGTACTGTTTTTGCGGCATGGTCCAAAAGATTCAAAAAAAGGGGAGTGTCAAGAATAGGGAATTCCTTTTGTCAAGAATTGGGGAGTGTTACAAATACTTGAAAACTATCCTTCAAGTAATACTGAGAATTTCTTATTCTTTTTTTTTTTGCTGCTTCGCTACTATAGTTCACTTCTTGTCTGAGAATCATCAGTTTAGAAATCTTTTTTTTACCAGTCATTTTATTGTAAGCGATCTACAGTTTTAATTAAATATCTTCAACAAGTACGAAATATGAAATATTATGAGTTTTGTTCAGTGATTAATTATATAAAAATACTAGCTGCGCGGGGTATAACGGCTAGTATTTGAACTGATCAACTGAATTTGTTTCACATGTTAAAAAAAAGTCCTCTGTTAACAACAAATGAAATATATATTTTTTTCTATATTTATTACAATTGAAACGAAATGCTTTAATTTTCATACCAATTAAAAAAATTTACGAAGTTTGTATTCCTTTTTTTATAAACTGTGTGTTACTTAGAAAAAGCCACAACATTTCAAATTTCACGAAAAGCAAAACAAAAAAAATTCAAATGTACTTATTTAAATTTCTGATACTATTATCCTTATGAGAAAATAAAATAATTTTGAAAGGTAAAAAAAAAAGTCAGTTCTTGAAAACACTAATCTAAAATAAAGTTCAAGTAATGATCAGTGCACATAATTTGCTCAATTTAGCCAATTAAGAAATACACATAAAAGCTATTTACCTAATCACTTACATATTTTTCAAAAAATTTATAATGTTATAAAATCAATCAAAGTATTGAAAAATTAGGAATATAAAATGCTTGCACTATTTTTATATAGTTTGACAAAGTTTAATATTAAAATATGCTCTGATATTAAAACATTTAAAATAGAAAATGTGCTTAAATAAAGTTAAAGCTTTTTAGTAATTGAGTTTAATAGAAGCGTTGCGCACGAAAGATGAAAAATATACATGTTAGATGGATTAGCTGTTGAATGACTTTTGGAAGAAAATTGTGCCATATTCATTGCATCGCTAAAAATTATTCAACATTTCTTAAATCTAAAAATTAAATTTTAAATAATAGTAATCAAATAGTGTTATTAATCAAAAAACAACAAAAATGGACAACTAATTTTATAAATTAATTTAACATTGAAATTTAAGAACATGGGTTCCTTTGGCTGCAGACTTCAAATTTATATGCAATCACACCTCAGCTGGGACGTTTAATTTGTATTTTATTAACTACCACACAACATCATTCGAGAAATTTGAAATCCCGTTTCTTATATTAAGTCGCACTTGCGGAATTTCACAAAGTGGGTTCTTGGAAAAATCAGGATTCGAACCCATGACTAATCTTTTAGACTGCGACCCATTAAAAAAGATAAAAGCTGTAGAAATACCTTATACGAAGTAAAAATAGACGTGAAAACTAAATACTATGTAGAATTTTCCCTTAGAATGTAGATTCTTATAAATAGGTCTGTACCGCGGAAATCTGTCATGAATTGCAGTCTTTTAATGTATAAAATAAAGTAGAAAATAGAAAGACTGATTTTAAGCATTAAAAAAAACTAAACTTTATTAAAAAAATATTTTATTGAATGGAAAATAAATTGATTGATTTGAACATACCAAATTGTATTAAAAATCTTTAAATTTCATATGAATTTCATTAAACTTACCAATAATTTTATTTTATATAATTA
The DNA here is from genome assembly GCA_019973975.1 of Trichonephila clavata. Classification (NCBI taxonomy): domain Eukaryota; kingdom Metazoa; phylum Arthropoda; class Arachnida; order Araneae; family Nephilidae; genus Trichonephila; species Trichonephila clavata. Next base: position 2,325 of record BMAO01015549.1, on the reverse strand, counting down.
TTCCACTTAACAAATGGTTAGAAATTTGTATTGTTTTTAATATAACAATTATAAATCAAATAATATATATAATGTTTTTCGATAAAAGGAATTTAGTTAGTTAAACCAATACTTAAATTAAGTGTTTTAAATTCATTAGAATTTCCTGCTTCAGAAAATAATGTAGGCAAAATGCAGATTCTTCCTCCAAATTGTAAACACAATATATGTAGAGAGAGACCTTACATTTTTACTTTTAAATTAGTATTAATGATACATAATTTGTTCTTGCATTTCTTGGTATAAATATTCTCGTAGAAAAAAAATTAAGTATTCGAGTATTCTTTTTTCATATTTTACATAAAAATGACACCTTTAAATTGACGAATGCTTCACTTCATAGAGAATGTGATGACTACGGGCCATTTTCCAATTCCATGAACGTTATTATTGACAAATCTTAACACGTTCACCAGATCAAATAGCAGAATAAGCAGTTTTACAATAAATAAAAATATCTATACTTGTTAAAAATAATTAACTAAATTTTGTTTTTTAATATAAATATGTTATAGAATACACATATTTATATAAATATTATATGTATATTAAATAAATTATATATAATTTATTATTTTATAGAAAATAAATATTGTAAAGTGTAAATAGGTAAAAAGAATCTAAAGATAATTTTAGCAAAATCTCTCAAGTAATATAAGGACTCTTTTTAAGCAGTGATTCCCAGAGTGGTCTATACAGACCCCCAAGGGTCTATGACGACCTGCAAGGGGTTCACGTCAGCAAAAAAATAATTTGGGGGTCCACTGAGGTGCAAAGGAGAGTCTATGAAGAACATAAAACAAGAACGGGACTTTAGTTTTAAAAGAAAATTTAATCAAGTGGAAACCAAATTTTACCCGTTTAACAGATTTATTTACTAAATTTAATGAGGTTAGTTTGTACTTACAAGGGGACAGCATAAATTTTATTAAAACAAGAACTATTTAAGCATTTCTCTCCAGATCAGCTAAAGAAGGATAATACTAGAGATCCCGAATTTTATCAATTGGACACAGACAATCTGTCAGGACGTATTAACCTACGTTCAACAGTTAAATGTCTTTAATTCAGATTTTGAAACCAGGTGTGAGAATGCTTTAACTATGGTATTACCACAATTGGCAATGGATTCATATGGTCACATTGAAGAAAAAATGTCACATTACAATAGGAACTGATCGTAATGACCTCTAACGAAGATCTTAATGTTTAGAAACAGATGTCAGGAATTTTGGCTTTAAAAAGTGAAACCTGTTATTAGTCCCGAACTATAGAATATCGTGAGGAAATTTTAAATTGCTTCTCCTACTGTGAAGGAGTTTCAGTGCGGTTGCCTATCTCCAAAACTTAAAAAAAAAAAAGAAACTGGACACTATACTAACAGGGAGATTTAATAATAAATCTGACAAAATTGATACCAAATGTTGAAAAATTTGCTATTGTAACACCAGATCCTCCCATTAAAATCATTTCTTTATTGTTTAGTTATCTTATTTAACAGTTTTATTTATTAATTAACTTTTAATTTAATTAATTCACAGTGATTTTTGAATTTTAAACACTATACTTCATTACAGTTAGAAATTTAATTCTTTTAAAGTAGAGGTAGTAATACCAGCTGTCAAAAAGACAGTTAAGTTGATAAATTTACAAAAACTTAATATTAATTAAGCAGGGGTCTATCCCAAACTGAAAAACATGGCGAGGGGTCTATGAGACAAAAAAAAGCTTGGGAACCTATGTTTTGAAGAGTCCAGCAAAAAAAACAAATGATTTATAACATATATAGCGAAAATCACTTAACACGAAATTGAAGAGACTGAAATATCTTTTTGTGTCAAAAGAATTTCGTGTTATATAAGAGATATTGCAAAAAAAAAAAAAAGAAACATATCAACAAAATTAAGTTTATTAGAGCTTATTCTATCTACATAGAATGTATATATGCATGTATTTCATAAAAATCAGTGAAACAAAAACATTCACAAGAACTAAATTAAATTTAATACAAAATTTTAAAGTTTTTTGAAAAACAAAACATTTATTAAGTTTTGAGAAAATAATCTAATATTTTTCTTTGCATTGGCTTTTTTATCATCAAACTGTCAACAAATTGTTCAATGTCGTTCATTTTGTTATTCATTTCACCATTGGGATACGTGTGTGTGTCTTAAAACTGCGCACACTTTGTATTGTGTTAAGATAAAAGCACTGCAAATTTCTAATTCTTTAGTAAAGTAACAAATATGAAAAAAATAAAATGTTGTAAAAAGTCACGCATTAAAA
>BMAO01015548.1:0-27179 GCA_019973975.1 Trichonephila clavata | reverse complement strand
TATTGACCACGTTTATATTTTGGTATTTTTATGGATTTAGGCTTAACTACACAAAACCCTCTGGCCTGAGAATGACACTCGTGATAGAAACCTTCAGCCCTGGCACTACGCACTCGTTTGCATCCTTCATCGCGAAAAGGTTAAACGTGAATGTTAAACAAAGTTTTTCAAAGTATATCAATGGCCTTCCTAGGGCTTTTTAATATTTTATTTCACTATCTAAATGACATTATCCTTTCTTTTGCAAATTATCTAGCAATTAGAAATCTAATATTTCTTGCAACTATAGTTTAGTTTACCCATCAAAAAATTACATACAGTGATAACAATTTTCTACAAGAAATGTAGCATAAATCAGGCGTAAAACGTACACTTAAACTTTCATGCTGCAATTTTTTAATTTTTAAGTATATGCACCATATAACGTGCAAACTCTTTTTTAGAAAGAACCCGAAATGAATGTGTGCAACACTCTTATGTTTTGAATTCAATTATTTAAAGCTTGCTTGTCTAAAGCGCGACCCAAAACCCTTTAAAATGTGGCCCAAATGCAAATAATGAAAATATATAAATGTACACATTATTAAAAAAATAAATGTTTGCAATATTTTCCACATATAATCAATTAGTCAACATTGATTTTGAAATAAAAATTTAAAAAAACATCTAATTATTGCATTGTACAACACGGCAATTTATGTGTTGCCCATTCGGTATAATGGTTAGTGACGCTGACTGTGCTGTGCCACAAGGCCTAAGTTCGAATGCTGGAGAAGACACGGATGTTTATGAATGTATAGTGCCTTTGCGCAGCAAAAGGGGTACTTTAAACAGCCGCTGAGCCGCAAGTCCTCTTGTGAGGTTGGTGGAAGTGAAGAGGTGGGAGGCTCCTGACCCTCCACCTCAAAATTGGGGTGGAATTGAGCTAAATTACACTATTCTGTCACCTGAATGGTGCTTACGGTTAGGGCCAACGACAGGCATACATCTAGCCCTTGCCATGATGAATTTCGTGGCCTGAATCTGACACATTCATGATCAGGTGGCATACGAAACAACAAAAGGCAATTTATGTGGAGAAATTTAAAAAATGGAAAGTGTACTAAGCTTTTGTTATAAAAACCATTAACTTTTTAAGAGCAAAAGGACGTAATCATAAACGATTTCAAGAGTTTCTTAAGGTAATAGACACTGAATTTGCAGATGTTATTTATTATACAGAAGTAAGATGGCTCACAGTAAGGGGGAAATGCTCAAAAGACTTTAGGATTTGAGAACTGAAAAAAATCTTTATGGGAAAAAAAGGGAAACCTGTGATTGAACTTGAAGACAAAGATTGGGTTTTAGATTTAGCTTTTTTAGTAGATTAACAGAAGATTTGAATGCTTTAAATTTGAGACTTCAAGGAAAAAATCAATTTATTAATAATATTTTCCAAACAATGACAATGTTTGTAAAAAAAAGTTGAAATTTTGGCACAATCAAAAATAAAAGATTTGACACACTTCAATGCTTTGGCTGAACACAAACCTGAGAGTTTCACATAATATACAAAATATGCTGCATTAATTTTTGATTTAATTTAAGATTTTGAAAGTATAAATTTCAAAATTTTTGAAAAAATGAAGAGTATTTTAACATATTTTCTACTCTATTTGCTCTAAAAATAAATAAATTACTTTAAAATCTTTAAATAGAATGCATTGAAGTGCAAAGTGACATTCAACTGACAGAAAATTTGGGAACATTTTTTTAATGGAGTTTTATAAAGGTTACATACTCTGCAATAAATATCCTAATTTTCACAATCAAACTTTATTAATGCCTTCAGCCTTTGGCAGTACCTATATTTGTGAACAATTATTTTCAAGAACGAATAATCCAAAAAAAAAATATGACAAAGATCACTGACAAACATCTTGAAAATGCATTAATTGTAACGTCGTCTATTGAGCAAGGTATCAATATGCTTGTTCAACAAAAGAAAATTCATCATTTTTTTTTAATTTGAACTTTTTAAATTTTTATGAAATCCAAACTAAACAAAATGAAACTTTTACAAATTTAAAATAAATATATACCTATATACATACCTAATACAAATTAAAAAATTATAATAAAAAGAAGTTAGTTTATCTTAATAAAACTACATAGAGTTTATTTTTATTTCAATTTGTAGAAAAAATATTGTATGTGTGGCCCAGCAATTCTTTTTTGTAATGTGGCCCTTAAACAGTCATTGTTTAGATACTTATGAGTAAAGTATTATTCCAAGCTTTAGAAAAAATAGTATACTTTTAGAGCAACAACCCATTAAGTTCATAAGGAATGTCATATATATGTATAGATCTAATTTTTTATTTCTATGTTCATCTTTTTATTTTTTAAGCTCTCATCTTTATACCCCCGACATATGATGCAAAACTGTAAATTTCGATTTTATTTTTGGCGTAAAAAGTGTGCATTATACACTGGATTTTTTGGTAATTCAAATCATGACTTCCTATACAAACTTAAAGTCAGTGATGATAGAAACTTAATGCATATTATTTGAATAGCATAAAATGCTTTTCTCATATAAAAAAATATTGATTGTCCTATTTTTTTATTGACGAATGTAAAGTAATGACCGAACATTCAAAAATGTATAGTAGGTCATTTTACCTCTTCTTCAACTATTAACATTTGATAATGTTTGAATGAATACTGTAATGTACAAGAAGTTTGCAAAATAAAGGTAAAAATATACTCAAATGTCATTTCATTTCATTATTTTTTTTTATTAATTCAAGATAATTTTTTTCTGAGATTTCAACAGTATTTTATAACTTTTTTTTAGGTGATTTTTTAGTCATTGAAATTCAATCTTTGCTAATTGTTATATGTATATAAATGTTTATATCTAAAAACAGAGCTTTTTGTTTTTTATAGGAAAAGTCTACAAAAAATACCATAAATATTTTATAAATACGACTCTTTAGCAATTGACCTTCCTGAAAATTTATAAATTTTATTAAAAAATATCTACAAATGTGTTGAAAATAAATTATTAGAAATCTTCTGAAATTTCATTTAAAATCTGTTTTTAGATTCTGTTATTCACAAGTAATAAAAATTTTACTTAAAGAACAAACATTTTCAAAATAAATTAAATTTCTTTTATTTTTCTATAAATAAGAATTAAGCATATTTATCTAAATTTACGTTCAATAAGACACATGTACCTCACATTATGGAAGAGAGACTCTAATCTCACATAGTTCATAATGTATACAATTTGGGAAATTCCATTTACTAAAAATTAGTTTAAAGCACTATATATAATAATAAATCAAAGGAATGATGGATCTAGATTATATATCTTAAAAATGCAAGTGTATATATGAACATAAAAATAATTTTAAAAAATACACCAATTAAGCATTTTTAAAAATGTGTTAAGTCCTAATATAAAAAAAAATATTGTGTTTCAAGCATATATTATTAAAACAATCAAGAGAAAATGTTTTGTAATATTATTTAAAAAAACTTTATCTAAAATATATTTGGTGCAATAATGGGTCTAGCTATATAGCAAAAGAAAGTACAGCTGCAAATATTCACACCCATATGTTATAGATGAAAACGCCAATACCATTTTTATCACTTAATGGAAATAAGAACATAATGCATTAAAATACATGTAAGGTACATAGTTTGCCTTCAGTGGCACACACAGGAATTTTGAAAAGGAGGGGGGGGGGAGGGGGTCCAGAGTCGACTGTCCACCATTCTTGTATCAAACCACTACATACCTCCAAACATATTCTTTTGATTTTGACAATTATCAGTGATAAAAAGCAATTAAAAAATAAATTAGTGAATAAATAATTCCCAATTACTAATAAAAATAATTATAAAAAGCAAATAATTAAATTTTATGTACTGTATACATAGGATTATAAACAATAAGGAGAAAAAAACAAGGGCTATGGGAGGGGGAGGGCAGATCCAGGGACAGCCCCTTGTGTGTGCCACTGGTAGACTTTTTAAATTTTTTATTCTTAAATTGATTAATCATACAGGATTCTAACTTTTTACGTAAATGCTAAGTAAGTGACATTTTTCAAGAACTTCTGAATAACATGAAAAACTACAAACTTAATATTATAAAAGAGAGAAAAAAACATCCAGATAAAAAATTGTTTAAATTGCATAAAAATTAATATGATTAAATTTTTTTTTAATTTCTGGATTGACACCTCTGAACTAAACAAACTCTAAATAGCAATGGATATAAGCAAGCTGAAAAATAAACATGAAAATTACCAAAACTATCCATCGAATTCACAAATTTGAATTTGTATGCTTTACCTTTTACTATAATTTTACTGACTAATATTTTTTATACCAAAAGTTATGTTTTGATTTTGTAATCAAGTGTGGAATGTGCACAGACCAGCCTGCTCTTTGAAGTAACATATCCATCCCTCTGAAGCCCAGCGCTTCACTCTGCAAGTATACATGTTTCTTCACATTCCCCAAGCAGAAAGAAACACTCTTCTTTTACCAACTGACTAAAAAGACAAACTCTGTATCTTGTACCATACACTGGTGTGCAAAAATTAAGGACGAAGTCGAAAAATTAGCATATCAGCTGAACGAAGAGCAGAGCGGACAGAAAGACCAATCAGGAGATTAAGTGAGGTGATGTACGGTAGCACATGCGCAGATATGCAGGTAGACGTAATGGGGGAGTGTCTGAGTAGTAAAGCATGTTGTCGGTGTAAGATTAGTATTTCTGGCAAAGAGATTGCACACCGTATAGTAGTTAAAATCACACCGAGTTGCTGCCTCAGCGAGAAATGGCGAATAATCAATCTGTTAGACGACATCTGGATGCTTTTACCCGAGGTCGAATCTTTGGGAAGTTGGAGGAAGGTCGCAGTGTGACAAGTGTGGCTGCAGAGTTCGGAATTGCTCACAGCATCGTTTCACGACTTTGGAGACAATTTCAAACTACAGGAACAGCTATCTGGGGGTTCAGTAGTGGTCGTCCACGAGGAACCACACCCGCAGATGACCGGTATATTGCCTTACAGGCCAGAAGAAACAGGCGGCAGACAGCGGGAGAAATCGCTAGACACACGACACAGGTGACTGGACAACCGATATCGCGCTTTACCGTGGCCAGAAGACTACACGGTGGTGGTCTGTTTGCACGACGCCCTGTACGGTGTGTACCTCTAACGCCTGCCCATCGGAGAAGGTGTTCTCTGTGGTGCCGGGAACACCAGAATTGGAGAGACAATGAATGGGGACGAGTACTCTTTACAGATGAGAGCAGATTCAGTCTGAGTAGCGATTCTCATCACATACTCATCTGGAGAGAGCGGGGAAGCCGCAATCATCCCTCGAACATCATTGAAAGGGACAGGTATGGAGGTGGCGGTGTTCTCATTTGGGGAGGCATCATGCTTGGTAGTCGTACAGACCTTCACATCTTCGACGCAGGTTCAGTCAACAGGGCCCATTATTGTAACGAGATTCTTCTTCCATATGTGCGTCTTTTTAGAGGCGCTATGGGTCCGCAGTACCTTTTCATGGACGACAATGCACCATGTCATCGCACAGTAGCTGCCGAACAGCTCTTGGAGAGTGAGGATATTGAACATATGGATTGGCCGGCACGATCTCCGGATCTCAATCCCATCGAGCATGTATGGGATTTTCTAGGCAGATGCTTGGCAGCTCGTACCTTACCACCAGTAACGATTCTGGAGCTTCGATTGGCGCTGCAAGACGAATGGGCAGCAATGCCTCAACAACTCATTGACACCCTCATTCTCAGCATGGGAAAACACTGTGAAACCTGCCTAGCAGTCAGGGGAGATCATATCCCCTACTAAAGACCGGATATTTCTTGCTGGACACCCATCACAGGGATGTTTCGGCCTTCAGTCGCATTGCGCTCCATGCTACTTTTTCAATAAAGCTTCTTTTTATCCCTCTGATTTCTCTTTTAGTAAGTGTTGCTTACATTACTCATGTCCTTACGTATTGGGATCTTACGGTATTAAATGTGTTGATTTGGAATGCTTTTGTACAAAGTTATATTGAAAAAATCGTCTTGTCCTCAATTTTTGCACACCAGTGTAGGTCATTTAGTCCTGAAGGAAGGTAGATGGGCATAAAAAGAAATGATTTTTCCAATGATATTATTGATTCCCTTTCAAAAAGTAATATGTTGAATGAAATGGATGAACTCTTTGTCTAATATTTCAAAAACAATCAAAGGACAGAAGTTTGTAAAAATACAGAAAATACTGCAAAGGATTTCCACTTTTTTCCTCAAAAAGAAAGACAATCAAGTCAATGCTTCCCCACCATTCAAGATTATATATTAACTTCAATGTCTAGCTCAAAGGTATGTTAATGCTCTCAAGTGGTATTATGTAGGACAATGCTTTCTTAAAAATATGTACGAAAGAAATGTTTTTGAATTATTAAGTTTAAGAAACAAGCTGGAAAATATATGTTATTTTTTTGCAACACTCTTTCAGGTCTATTAAAGTGTATTGGCCAAATACAATTAAAACCGACAACTCTTTTCAATATTAACACAACAACTAATAATAAACATAGCTGAGAAATAGTGCACCTGTTATGGAAAAAGAGAGAAAATGAAAAACATACCAATTGAATAAACAGTTTTTCCTTTCTTAGACAAATACCATTTTAAAATTATTTTTTAAAAAAATGTGACCATCATTCCATAAAGTTTTTTTTTTAACTGCTATCGTTCAGAGGAACTTATTTTTAATGTAAATTGAATGTCACAAAAACAAATAAAATAAGACATACCTCTAAAAATGTAATTGTCTTTTATTTTTGGCAAAAGTGAGAAAAGATGCTTCTAAATTCTCATTTATATTGTATTATATTTGCTGCTGTTATATAAAAAAGTAGCTATTATATATTTTTTCAACATAAAAATGATTCCAATAAACATAATGCACTTTAAAATTTTCTCCATTTGTTTTATTACCAAACAATGTTTTCAATAAAGTTCACATAATTAATTCATATGAATATCATAAGCATTTTTTAAGGCTTTATATCTCTTGCTTGTTGGAAAAAGTAATTCAAAACCTTTGAAATGGTTGTAAATTAATTTAACTCAAAGGGTAAATTTATTCTACTTTAGAAACAGCTATGATATGGTAAAAAATATATAAGAAAGGTGTGATTTTAATTTACTTTCTAGCAACTTTCACAGTTAAAATATTATGTATATGTACATATTACTCTTATTTCACTTTGTAATAATAACTTTCATAAAATGCATCATTACATTAAAAAAAACCTCTTGTATATTTCATACATTTGATTTCACAAACATCACATTAATTCATTCATGATGACATGTCGGTGAATAATTTGTTTAGAATCATTTTAGCCAAATACTCAATTATGCTTTTCAGAAAGAAGTCCTGATAGGCAGAATTTCAAGTGTAAAAATATTACAAATCATGAAGCACCCAGGGGAAAAAATCTTTATAAATCCCTGAATTATTTGCAGTTTTTATACATTATTTTCCCAATTTAACATTAATATATTGGCTCTAAGTCGATGGCATACACCAAGGGTGTCAAACTCAAAAGCTAACTTGGGCCAAACAAACAATAATTAATTGTAGGTAGACTGCTAAAAAAAAATCAATATTCATAGAAATGTAATTTTAGTTTGAATAATACTTTATAATAAATATTAATAAAAGAACATAAATTTTTTTTGTTTATATCTTGACACCCCTTCTAAGCAACTATCTTTCTTATTCTGGAAAAAATTGATATTTTATTATGTATTATTGTGAGCGTATATACTGACCAGGCTGCAGAAATGTTTGTTGTGGGTGGAATCCAGCCTGTGAGTTTGACACCCCTGACATACACAGACCTCTCCTATGGGGGGGGGGGTTACATTCAAGAAGCATGTAGACGTAAGTGCAAAGAGGTAATCTCTGGTGAAAATTAAAAATTTGTTGGTTTATGGGGAGGGGGTGTTGAGCCCTCAAGTTTTCCCCTTGTGTACACCACAGGCTTAATATAGCTATGATTCAATTTAATACTAGGGTGCAAAAATAGGAGAGAGGTAGGTTCAGACAACCTTCAACATATTTAATTGCTCGCTACATTTGAGAGATAAATGTTAGTTTAATAATTTAAATCGATAAATTGTTAAAATTGACTTATTTTAAAGCATAGTAATGAAAATTATGCAGTTATTTTACGATGCTCTGCAGATATAAATAATTTTAGATCTTATGCGAAACTGGTCCTTTTTTCAAGTAGACATAAAACGTGGTCTGTAAGAATTAAGTAATAGTGCTTTATTTTAGTACTGAGTAATTTCATTTCATTTAAACGATTTAGGTGACCAATTTATATTCAGTCCATTTTCTTTGTAGGAGGAAAAGGATTTTAAATATGAATGATTTATCTGTTAACTTCAATTTTTGAAATTTCATTAGCAAATGATTTCATAGAATCTCAACTCCTCATAGTTGATAGGGCCTGGATTCGAATTCTGGATGTTTGTAAATGTATAGTGCCATCATGACACAAGAGTAATTTAAATAGCTCTCATAAGGATGGTGGAAAAAGAGAGGTGGGAGGATCCTTACCACCCACAGGATGTTCTCTCTCAAAATTGGGATGGAAACGAGTCAAAACATACTGTCAGCTGCATGGTGTTCAAGGCTACAGCTAACGACAGGCATACAATCTAGTCCTTTGCCGTGATGAATTTCATGGACCTCGCTCTGGGACACGCCGATCAGTTGGTATTAGTAACAACAAACTGAGAACTCATTATAGCGAATTACATTTAATACATAATAAAATAGTAACATGATACGACAACATATTTCCCACTTCTTAGAGTTGAATAAGTATCTTAATTGGCATTTCTTAAATACCGATTAAATATTAGTCCTTTTTTCGAGCAAACATTATTTAAATATATAAATTTGTAAATTTTCACAAACATTTCTAATTTAAAGATATATATTAGATGAATTACTTATATGAACACATAATGTAAATTACACATTTAACAATCATTAAGATGATATGCATTTGAATTTACCATTTTGTCCAAGAGTACAATTCATCACAAGACTCTGGATCTCCCTTTAATAAATGTATCATTCCCATTGCACTACCAGTAACCACAACTAAGATACATCATAAACATAGGGAGAAGTGTTAATTTTATAATAACAGGCTGAGGATCCTAAAACAAGAAACATAATATAGCCAAAACAAGATTATATATTGCATGTTTTGTAAATACAGAAGAGTTTCTGTTGTTACATATATACACTTTCATAAGCTATTTAAATTTAAAAAAATATACTGTATACTATGAAGAATATTAACCTCTCTGCATAGAATATTTATGAAAATTGTGTTTCAATTTTTTTCTTCAATGCCAGGCAATATTATCTTTCATAATTAGAATAATTGAAATGTGTCCCAATTTTAAATCAGAGCCACATGACCAAGCCATATATTAAAGATACCATATACAGTGAACTTTCATAAAGCCCGGCATGCATGACTTTGCACTCAGTAGAATCCAGATTCAATAATTCTCAACACAAAGCTAACTTATGTGACACTGGGTTACAGATTTCACAATAATAATAGCAAAAAAGAAAAAAGAGCATATCTAATAAACCTACTTCTCCTTAATATGATGCAATTGGAACTTTTTCAAAAATATCAATAAAGCTTTTATTTTTTTATCCAAGTGTATTTGTTAAAGTAAGATTTCAATACAGTATATAATCACAACAAAAACACACCAGTTTGATATTACTATAATCGTACCAAGTTTATATCAATTTCCATTATTGCTATGTTGTTAATTGATATTAATATTTACAGTGTTTCTCACACAACTAGAGTACAACTCATGTTAAAATTAAAAAAGAAAAAGGTACTTGCATATTACAACATCAAGTAATTTTGCCAAGTCAAAAGGTGTTGCCAAATTTTATCATTGTATGCATGAACAAAATTATTGTACAAAGGTGAAAATTTTTTTCAATATTACATGTATATTGCAGTGTTTGGCAATGTCTTTTCATTTGATAGATTTGTCAACAGTTTAATATGTTAGTACTACAAAAAATTATAATAGAATGAAATCTTTGGAATTTTTACTAACACTGTTCCTATAATTCTTCTTCTTTTATTTTCATGAACTTTATACAGTTAAAATGTCACAATTCTTTACTTAAGCTGCGAGTGCAGAGTATATTTAAGAAAGTTTTCAATGAGAAAAATAGTACTTGTGTATTAACTTAGTTGTAATCAAATTTACGACATGCCAATCGTACCATTTTCCACCAAAAAATTTTACTGTTTCTTTCATAAATAAAATATGAAAAAACTTTTTGTTGTTTTGGTATGATGGCACAATTTTTGCTACAGTAACACTAATATGCAAGTATCAGAAAAACTATCTACAAAGAGCACAGTCTTTCACCTAAGTATTAAATATCAATAAAATAGAAAAAAATGTATACATTTTGAGAAATTTGCTCCAGCAAAACTTGCATCAGAAGTTGGGAAAAATTAAGGAAAAACAGAAAAGAAACCTTCTCCGGTGAAATGTAGATCGAATATTTCAAGAAAAATAATCTGACAATAAAGGACAAATATTATTAAATTAAAATTCATCATGATTTCAGACAAAAATTTTTAGTATTTTATATTAATTTAATGAGATTAAAAAAATTATTACAATATGAAAAATACATAAATCTTGTACTCAAAATTACCATAATAGAAATGATCATAATCTATTTGTACTTAAAGCATTAAAAAATAACTCACTTGTTAATTAGAACTCTAAGGCAACAAACAAATTGAAACAAAGCAAAAAATTTAAATTACACTTCATTTTGTTTTGAAGAAGAGTTTTATTGATTAATTTCATTTTTACGAACAAGAATTCAAATTTGATTTAAAATTTAATCTTACACTTTAAAAAATTTATCGAGAAATAAACAGCTTCCAACACTTTTTAAAACTATTTAGAAAAAAATAAAGTATTTGTGTCAATCTATTGGAAATTTAATAACACAGAAGATAATAAGGTTTATGGAGGACAGGGCTTGGATATGATAGTCAAAACAGACTCTTTGTATCAAATTATAATTCAAAAAATTTTATACTTATATAACAGTTTACTCTTGCATCACATTAAAGTATTTTCTAAGCGATTGAAAATAGCTCTGAATGAATATTAAATACCGTAATTTCACGCGTATAGTCCGCGGACTATCTGTGTTTAAAATGCGAATTTTTGAAGCTGCGGACTATCCACCAGTGTGGATAATACGCTGGTTGTTCACGGTTAAAATCATTGAAATTTAAAAAACACGCTGTTGTGAACTGCCGATGATCGGGATTTATAAAAGCCGGGATTGTTAGTGAAAGCGAGGAAATCACTGACAGTGAAGATAGTGATGCTGAAAATGAACTTTCGGACACTCTTCCCGAAAATACATTAGAACTGTTTAATTCTGATACCGATGAATCAGACTTAGAAGGTTTTCGTTAATGTAGTAGAATGTGATTAATTAATATATGATTAATTAGTAAGCACTGTTTTTTATTTGTATTTAGCGTTTTATTTCTGAAGGTATATTAGTAAGGAAGTACTTTTTTTCTATTTATACTTAGTTCTTTGTTTCTAAAATACATTAACATTGCCGTATTAAAATAACGTAATTTCGGACGTATAGTCCGCGGACTATCTGACGATTTTTGAATTTTTTTTTATATAAAATCGTGTCTGCGGACTATACGTGCGAAATTACGGTAAAAGAAAATTTGAAAAATGAACATAGGAACATCTTTCTTCAGGGCTTTTTTTAAAGAATTAACGGTACTTTTCCAGTTTTGCCAGAGCAAGGAACAAAGTCGCCAAAAAATTATACAACCAAAACAGGATACTTTCACAAGTAACCGTTTACCCTCACATTTGCAAAACAAGTTGCAGACTTTTCTTATCAGTAGCGTCTTTTTATATTATATAAAAAATAAATGAAAAAAATGTGAACTTACATTTATAACCTTTTTTAATGAGTATATTATGTATTGCCACTACTAAACACTTGCTCAGATTTGTGCCAGTAAAACAGAAAAGTACCAAATTAACCAGTATTTGGGTAAAATGGAATGTCAGGAATACTCCAAATAGTGCAATAAATTCAAAACAACTGCTACAATATGAGAAACACAATTTTAGATTTTTAATAATGTAACAACTAGTGAATCATGATTCAACACATATAATATTCAATGCATAAAAGACACCTGACAAATATTAGTTTTGGGCCCAAAATATTTAGAAAACAGAAAGTTTTATTTCCTCCCTTCTTCATACTTACTGCTTCATCCTCTCTGGCCATTTGTTTCATCAGCCAAAAGAAAAGGTAGTACAACAATCTATGCCTATAAACAACAATGAAGAATTAGATTGAATAGAAGTTAATGTGATAAAAATATTTAACTCTTCATAAGAAGGTTTATGACAAAAAAATTTGGATCATCGTAATAATAAATTAAATTTATTTTGCGGATTGTAAAAAATAATATTTTCAGATTCAATCATGAGATCTTTTTGAAAATGCTTTTCATAATTTGGCGGACCAGTGGCCGATCCGACAATTTCACCATATAACCATATGATAACGCAAATTATAAACAATAAAACAAATCCATACGCAAATAAACACTAATTACTCAGTACACATTACACTAGCTACATATTTCTAAAATCGCCAAAAAACGCGATAAACAAGCAATTGTGGTAACCTTGCTGTAAGTGAGCTAAAAAATTAAAACGGTGATTTAGAAAAGATACTGAAAGAAATAATATAAAATTTCGAATGTGAAATCTACAGATTATCTTCTTTCCATTTCGTTCAAAAAAAGTTTCAAGAACTTGCATTAGAACTTTGAAAAATTCAGTTTAATTTCGATGTTTTCCTTTAGATTAACATTACTCCGGAAGTAAGTGAGGGTTCCAATGAATGTTGTTTACAAATTAGAACTTCAGTTCAGTTCAGGTTTTCTGGGATATAGAGCTACAAAGGCTATTATCCCCTGAAAAAAAAACTAAAGGATTAATTAAAAAAAAGATGTCAAAATATTTCATTTTCTGAATAAAAAATCTGAATGATAATCTATTTGACAAAGCTTTCTCCAATAGTTCTTTGAAAGTAATGTTATAATGTGGATCAATTTTGAGAAAGTGCTTTAATTGATTTCGAGGATGAATATATCTATTGCAGTTTAACAAGATGTGGTCCACACACAAAACGTTTAAGCAATTTCTGTAGTTTGCGTTGTCTGATAAATTAAATTTACGTAGAAGTCCAGGAGTGATGATCATTTTACTGAAGATTCGAGTGCACAGGATTGCTTCTCTTCTATTGCTTGTCCATTTAGAGATAGAGCCTATGTTTGGAATATTGTCCAAGTATTCCAAATATTTGCTTGAACAGAAGTTATCATTTGCTTTTTAAAACTCTCTTGATATATTTTTTTCCTGATGTCTTCTGAGGCGATCCAGTCGATGTAAACATTAGACTCTGTGACAGATCTTGAGAGATTATCCACCTGTTCATTCCACAATATATTTGAATGTCCTGGAGTCCAAAGTAGAATTATCTGATCATTATAATGAGGTAAAATGTATATCTTGCTAGCTAATTTATGGATGACACTATGAGAATTGATCGAATAATTCTGAAGAACAGAGAGACTATCAGATAAAATTAGCAGATCCGTGTTTGTAACTGACAGATCATCTAAAGCTTGGCAGATAGCCAGAGCTTCAGCTGTGAAAATAGAATTATTGGGATTGATACTGTAGGCAAAAGAGGCGTAATACCTGAAATTGATGAAATTTGTTTAGTTTTAGAAGCGTCAGTAGCTATTACATAGAAGCCTTGGAAATCACGATCTATTGTTTCATCAAATAAGCCCCTTAAAATCTGTATTTGTAAATTTTTGTCCTGGAATTTGTAGTTATCGACATATATTTTGCATGGGAGAATTGAGAAAGATGTTATTCTGGGGATTGAGATAATTTGATCACTAACAGCATTCAATGGATTTGATATATTTATAATATTATTTTTATCTTCTTCCATAATATTTAGATTCATAGAGTCGGGGTTATTACAATATAATGGAGAGAAGGTTTGGTTTGAAATTTGCGAAAGGAAGTAGTTATTTGCCAGTCTTCGTATTTTGTCGGATAGAATTTCCTGTCCAGCCAATTTTAAAAGTACAATGTTTGGAGTCCATTGTGGAAGTCCTAATGCAATTCGGAGGGCTTTTGTTTGAATGACATTGAAAGGTTTAAGTTGATTATCAGACCATTTATTTATTATATGGCTAAAGTAGAAGAAAACACTGCTTATACTATTGTTTTCTATTTTGATCAGATCTGCAGCTCTTGGACCATGCTTGTAGGTCATAGCCTTAAGGCTATTAATTTTTTTCAATGCTTTGCTATTTAATTGATTTCTTAAAGAAACATTCTGACTCCGTTTCGAAGAATGAACACCTAAATATTTGATTGAGGATTGTCAAGATAGTGGATGCCCTTCCAATCAAATATTAGGAAACGTATTAATTCTTTTATTGGATAACTCAGCAATTGTACTTTTATCTGGACTAAGAGATAGCTTCCAATATTTGCACCATTGAGAAATTCTTTCCAGCGTATTTTGCAATTTTTTGTGAATGCACTCAAGAGAATGATGAGAGCAGTAAATAAAAACGTCGTTGGCATACATTAAACATTTGGTGTCATGTTCCAAGGTTTCAAAAAATCATGCATGTAGATAGTATATAAAACGGGAGAGAGGACACTACCCTGGGGAAGACCTTGGAAAGATATCCTTTTGGAGGAAAGAAATCCCCTCCATTTGATTTGGAAAAACCGTTGTGTGAGAAACTTGTGGATCCAAATAGCTGTTTTTCCTGTTATACTAATTTGCAGACATTTATAGAGAAGACCGTCAATATAAACTATATGCGCTTTTTATATCTAAACTTATTCCTACAAGATATTTCTTTTGTGATTTTGAATCCGCTATTGCTTTTTGAATAATATATGTAGCACTTCTGCTATCTTTAAAAGGGACGAAACCGTAATGTTGAGGATGAAGTTTTCTTTCTGCAGTTTAAAAAGTAGCTTAATCTATTGGTTAAGACTCTTACAAAAGGTTTTTGAAGAGATGGAAGTCAGTGCTATTGGTCTGTAAGATGAAATTTGAGATTTGTCTTTGCATTGTTTAGGAATCGGGAGGATGACTGCGTGCTTCCAAGAGTTTCGAACTATTGCATTATCAAATAGATTTTGAAAATATCTTAAAATTACTTCACAGCCACTGTGATCAAGCTTTTTAAGGAAGGATGCTGTGATATTATCAGCTCCAGGAGTTGAATTTTTAGGGAGTTTTATTGCTCTGTGAATTTCAGAAATATGAAAAGGTTTGTTAAGAATGTTATACACTTTTGTGGAAAAAATCCAGAGGAATTGGTTCGTGATAAGCGTTTTTAGATGTAAAAAAATCCGCAAAAATATTTGCTTGAATTTGAGGATGAGTAATGACTCTATTTTTTATTTGAAGGATATTATATATATATATATATATATGCTTATCTCCTATATTATTAGAGGTGGAGAGCTTCTTAAGAATATTAAAAAATATCTTTGGATTAGAAACGTTGTTACAAATACTATCCCAATATAATCTTTTGGCACTTTTAATATGAAATCTGAGTTTACTAGCATATTGCTTGTATTTGATCCATAATTGAGGAGAAATGCTTCGTATAGCTTTTTTTCTGAACTTTTTTTTTAATTTATAAAAATTATGGCAAGTACCATTCCACCAAGGAAGGAAAGATTTGTTAGAAATTTTTACTTCTTTACTATTACTATGTATAATTTTCGAAACTGTATCAGTAAGATTATCTATAGTTTCTTCTGGATTGCTTAGTATAATCTCCATTTCTTCTTTCACAATTTGCCAGTTAGTTTTTGTTACAAATCTTTTACTCGGCTTTCGTAGAGAAAATTCTGTTATTACTGGACTATGATCACTATAAAAAAACAAGCTGAAACATAACAATTAATATATCCAGCGAGGGTCGAGGAGCAAATTATAAGATCGATTAAAGAGGATTTACCCGCTGAATTTCTATAAGTAGGAACTGTTGTATTAAGAAGTATTGAATTTGATTCAGTCAACCAATGAACGAAAATATTACTGAAATATTAGTATCTGAAACTGTGGTCTGATCCCCACATCAGATGATGCAGGTTAAAATTGCCAAAAATGAAGAACGGATCTGTTAAAGATTCGAGAAAGGATTTGATTATAGTAATATTAAGTCCACCTTGTGCATAGATGTTTATAACATAAAAAGAAATGCCTTTAATATTTATTATAACAACAAGTGATTCCAAATCTTCTATTTGTGCTGACTGAATAGGAATTTATTGGGCAGAAACATTCAAAGGAACGGCTATTATTAAATCACCTCCAGGTCTATTTTGTCAGTCATTTCTGAATATCTTTTTCCTTAGAATATTAAAACTGTCTTCATTTGATAAAAAGGTTTCTTGGAAAATTAAAATATCTGCTTGCGAAAAGGGAGGGATGTTTAACCAAATGGTCCATTCAAAAGCAAAAACTGAAAGTCTTGACGGAATGAAGTTGAGGTGTAGCATACTTCTTTCAAACACATAGTTCATTGCAGATATGAACAGATAAAAGGAACAAATAAGGCCGGACGTGTAATGCTCAATTTCGTTGGAGGCACTCAAGCCTGTAACCTACAAACTAGGGTGGGTTACTTCTATATTTTTGGTTTCTTTTTGAAAATCGCCAAGTTCATCGTTGGCTTAATCATAATTAAACCTACTACAATCAATCTGGCTGTAGCGCTCATTCCGTGAGGTTGATTCGTTATCAAGCGGTTACTATTATTACGATATTGAATATTTTTATATTATTGTTTTTTATTGTGTTGAATTGTTTTATTTATACTCTTTTTTAAATTATGAAATTTTTTATTTTGTATTAATTTTCCATTTTTTTATTGAATTATTTTATTTTAAGTGGCTACCATTATTGCTATATTAAATTTATTTATAATACTTTTTTTATTTTGTATTAATCTTCCATTTTTTATTGAATTGTTTCATTTTACTATTACGTTAATTTTCAATTTTATTTATAAAATTTTTATACTGTGTTAATTTAAATAGTTCTTTTTTAAAATTTCCAGGATTTTATCCTTGTATATTCATTTTCTAGCTTCTGCCAAACGATAAACTTTGGGATTTACTGATATATTTTGTAATTATAATTTTGTTTTATTTTATTGTACTATTTTTTATATTTTATGCTTTGATTTTATACATGTTTAATTTTTACTTTCAGAGACTTCCTAGTTTTTGTTAAGTGATTGTTAGATTGTTTTTATGCTTTCATTTTCTGTAAGTTTTAAAATTGCGTTTTTTTAGATTTTCCAGGTATCTAACATATTTGTAGATAAATTTATTTTCTGGCTCTGCCGTGCAACTGTCCGTTTTACCGATCACGTCAATGTTAAATTTTTTTCCATAAGACATGACCACCATGATAAATCTGTTTAAATATGAGGTAAGTGATTAGTATTATCAGATTCCCAGACTTCGTTAATGAGTAATACATTATTTAAAGATCATGAAGTTCGTAGCAAAACCAGTTATGAAAAAGAGAAAAAATTATATATTAGAGATTAATTTAAATATTTAAATTATTATGATAATAATAGTAAAAGATCAATTTGTTTTGGAGGTGCACCTGTTAATGAAGGGTATTTAAAATGTTGTATATTTTGCAGAAATGCTTATTTTTCTTCACAATCATTTGCAAATCACCTTTAAGTATGAAAAGGATATAAGATTATTAAAAGTGAGAAACTAGAGGATCAAGGGGCGAAAAATCATTATTTGAATGTAGTATCTGCCACCAAATTTTTTATATGAATCCCAATTAAAGAACCATATAACAATATTTTTATATTTATCTTTGCCTTATCCTTGTCTACATCCTTAGAGTAACTGTAGATTTAGGTATTTAACGCATTCACCAACTCACGGAAGTGAGATTCATGGAATAGATATGACTATAAGGAAATTAATCTTTACAGATAAGTTAAGTTTTCAATTATGGTTAGAGCACAAAGGAACTAAAGCTTTTACATCTTTCAAAAAATATACTGGAAATAACAGAAATCACATTAATGTTTATTCCTATTACAGTTGTCAATTTTCTAAAAATGAAACTTCCGAGACATGTAAAAGAAAAACTAGTCGTAGAAATATCAAAGGTTCAATTCCACCAATTGAATGCCCTGCGCGAATAATCGTTTGTGACAATAGTGAAGGGATCAATGTAAAATATTTTTCAAAAAACAATCATGAATTGTGTCCTCAAAACATTAAATTCCAACCAATTAAAAAAAACTTGTAGAAAATTCATTAAAGCTAACCTTCAAATGGGTATTGAGAAATCTAAAGTATTAGAATATGTACGCGGTAATAGGGAAATAAGAAATGATCGAGATAAATGTCCCATTAAGGAATCCTTTTTAACAAATAAAAATTTATCAAACTATGTTAATTATTTAAAATCACTTTCCCAGCCTCATAAAAAAGATGCTGTCTCTGTCGATATTACAGTTAACAAATTACAAAAAGAAACTTATAATTGTGTTCTTTTATATAAACCCCAAGGGCAAGATACAGTTTATGGACCAACTAGCTCAAAAATGTTACCTAATAATAATTCCGCTTACAAACAGCGGAACAAAAAGAAATAATGATTAAGAACTGTTCAAAAATATTATGTATCGACTCCACACACCAAACTAATGAGTATGGTTTCTATTTACTAAATTTAATTGTACCAGATGAAAATATGGAATAGGTTACCCGTTGCTCATTTTATTACAGGTAAATTAGATGTGTTAACAATGTATTGTTTATTTGATAGTTTGAAAGAAAGTATGCCCAATTTAAATATTAATTGTATCATGACTGATGATGATAGAACAACTGGTCCTGCATTTAAAAAGATATTTGGGGAAGGTGTTAAACATTTGCTTTGCAAATGGCACCTTCATCGCGCGTGGAAAAAACAATTAAATAATCTTGTTTCTGTTTTAGAAATTAGAAATGAAATTTATGCTTCTTTGGTAGTGCTTTTAGTAGAAACAAATTCACTAAAGTTTAAACAAATGATGGAAAATTTTAGAGATGCATTTGTTAAAAAAGAGCCCGCTTTTATTAAATATTTTGATGATTATTATTATAATAGAACAGATTTATGGAGTATGTCACATCGTCAATTTCCACATGCCTATACTGATACAAATATATATTGTGAATCTTTTCACAATAAATTAAAAACCAGTTATTTTAAACGCAAATTTAATCGCCGAGTGGATGATTTAATCGATACATTGTTAAGAATAGAGAATGATACATATTTACCTCATCAATACAGAATTATAACTGGCACTCTCACCAGTGTTTATCCTCCAACATATTATAAACGTCACAACAATGGTCTAAGGATTCCTGATGGAGATATTTATGTTAAGTCAACAAATTCATGGTTAGTGAAATCGCAGACAAACGGAAAGATTGCGGAAACATGTTCAGATAATGATCAGTACTATTGTAGGTGCATAAAACAGGCGTGTTTATCTTTGTGCATGCATTTGTATACTTGTGAATGCTCTGATAATCATACACTCTGTAAACATATTCATAAAATTCATTCCTTAATGGTTCGACAGATCCCTTCCTTTGAAAATATTTCTAGTTATAATGAAATTACCGAAGATGTAGAATGTGTTCCTGATTCAGTCCCTTCTGTAACCCTTGTAGAAAGTGGCATTGGATTCTTCTGTTGAAGAAACGTGCAATGATGAAAAGAAAATCCACGAAACTGAACTTTTACTTGTTAAACTAAATAGTTTAATACAAGATAAAGTAGTTATGAGAACTCTTTCGTCATATCTAAGTAGTCATTTAAAAACAATGGTTTCAATGTGTAAATCAGTAAAAGAGGAGGGGAAAGAAATTAAACTTGAAAATTATTTATCTGATCCCAATTTGCCTTCCCAACAACATTTAAGTAAGCAATATACATTTAAACGCACTAGTAGAGTTAAAAATGTGAAAAGGAAAACTTTAGAATATTTGCCTTACCTGTCAAAAGAGAAACAACAGACCTTTTAAGCTGTCGCCGTTCGGTAGTATTAAATTCAAAAAGTGAGTGCAGAAAACTGATTGAATCTTTTACGCCTAAAAGTTTTACGTAAATTATGCCTAATTTTACGCCTAGGCTATGTACCTGATTGTAGTCAAGTTGTTTTATACATACAAGACATTGAACTACGTTTTTTTTTTTAGTTAAAATCTTTGGATACATATGTATCAGATGAGGAAGTAAGTAATTTATCAAAAAAAAATTTCGTAATGGATGGCTTTACGATAGTATAATTGATGCGTTTAATTTAAAAATCACGCAGGGGAAAGATTGTTTTGCGGCAAAATGTTACCATACACAAATTCTAGAAAGTGGAGGTAATCTTGGAAACTTTTTCTCACCCTACAAACTTAATGCCGCAGAATTCCTTTTCATCCCTATTAATGTCTCTTGTCATTGAGTTTTATTGGTTGCTAATTTAAGTCTGAAGGAGTTAAATTTTTATGATCCCTTAGGTTTTGGAGCTGAAAGTAAGTACGTTAATCTGATAAATTTATGGAGGAAAAAGTTAAATATTTTAATTTGTGAAGAACATGACTGGCCTGTTTCTTATCCTGTTCATGTGAAACAGACTGATAGTATGAATTGTGGTGTTTTCATATCTACTTCACAAAGAGAATATTAGACAAAAAGAACGTCGTTGATACTTTTGATACAAATGAATTTATAGAAAATTCATGTACTATTACAGGTGAATGTTTAAATAATGTTAAATATATTAGATCCAATGACATTAATGCTTGTTTTCAATGCAAGCAAAATCATACATTAGGTAATATATTTTAAATATATATAAAAAGATCATTATATATATATATATTTGTAATTTTGATTCCATTTGTGTATTGTTGAGTATAAAGGAATATAGACCTTCTGGGGAACCCGCCTTTCCTATTTGGAATAAGGGGTAATGCGTCCATACACCATACCTCATGGGTGACGTGGAAAGTGGTGAAAGTAACAGTAAAATGGAATTGTGTGTCCTTTTTTGTTGCATAGAAACACTTATGAAGATGGGCTATTTTTGCTTCTAGTGATGAATCAGCGTTTGATATGCTATAGTTATTTACTTGTTTTATACATGCTTTAAATCAGGGGTGGCCATGCTGTGGGGGAAGAGTGCTACTTTCAATTTTTCCAACAAATAAAGATGTTAAAAATTTTTTATTTATAAGTTCGTTATGGGATTTTTAAGCAAATAGAACATTTTTTATACAAGTCTCCAGTAGTGGAAATTTAAAAATAATATAATAAGTAAAGCAAAAATACAAGTTTTATTAAACAGTCAGTTACTGCTTAATGTGGCTCTTAAAAATTTGTTTTTTTTAAATCAAGTCATCAGTATTAGGATTAGTTCTTGAAGATGCTTACAAAGTTAGATTCTTTTAGGTCTATGTCAGTTAATTGTGAGAGGTATTTTTGTTTTTATAGTACGTTCGTTATAGAAATATTTGTTCACAAACATGTGTTGGTACAAATATTTAATACTCAATATAATTCAGATAACTAAAAGTTGAAAAATGTTCTTCACATTTGCATTTCTGTGTAGTATAGTGTGGTTGGTCAATAATTTCGATTTGGATATGATGTGTGTATCAAATAGCATCTTCTAGAGAAATTAAAAAGAGATTTGTGAACAGATGAGTGCTTTTTTATCATCTCAGAAAATCATCAAACCTAGTACTGAATTAATCATGCAAAATAAATATTAAATTTTTAAATACATTATATAGCTGAGAGCATTATTAACTTTCGTAAATAGTTCCTGCAATAAAATGAAATGTTTTAAACTTTTTACTCAAAAATAGAGACAAAAAATAAAAGTTTATTCACACAAAAACATACATGACCAACTAGGGCCAAAATCAATATTTTTCCTGTTTCTAATCTTTCTTCCGGATATTTGTAACACAATCCCTAAAATAACAAAATAAAGTGAGATCGTTTGGAAAATCGGAGCACACAATAGAGTGTTTTCTATGAGACAGTTTTCTATGGTAAGTCAATTAAGTGTATTTAAAATAAATTTTGAGGATTTTATTTATTCATATAACCGCATTTCAATAAAAAGGTAAAAGATTGTTTTTTTATTGTAGTATTTTCAATTTTTTAAAAATTTTCAGTAAATCTTCGCATGCCACTGTTACAACTTTGCCATGCCGCTGGTTGGCCACCCCTGCCTTAAATATTTATGATTTTTTCGGTTGCTAATAATTTGTTCTGTGTATCAAACCAGATGAATGTTGTAAATATGTTTGCTCATCAGAAAATCTTGAACGACTTTTTGATTTTATGAAATAAATGCTAGATGGGATTTCCAGCTGTAGTGACATTATGTATATTACTACTGCATCACAGTTGTGAAAGACTTTCTAAAGCATCAAAAATTTTTACAAACTAATAGGTAAGTATTATGTATTAAGAGAAAATTTGTTCATATAGTTTTTAGTTAAAATAGCACTTCCTTTCTACTATCTGCTTTTTTAAGATTACCATCAATGTGTTCGTTACACGTAACTTTACGGCCGGTACAATCCAAAATCGTTCAAAAAGATGTGGTTTGAGTTTTGAAAAAAAGTAGCATATTCCATGTTATGCCAAACTCGTACAAGAAATAACGAGTTTTTCTTAAATTGGAAAACATTTTAAAAATTAAGAAGAATCAACCATACAAGTTCAATAAAGTATGTAATTTTTAACTGCAATGGCTTATATTGAAATAAAGTTTACATATTTAATACAAAATACATTTTTTTAAAGAAAACAGCTGTTTTATAAAATAAAATTAAGAATGTTTATTTATTTATATTTTTAAAAAGGTTAAAAATTTTCATTTTAAAATGTACTAGAAATTATAGAAATCAATTATTTCTTCGATACTTGTCATAGTGAGTGCGTTTGTTACGGCGAGATTCCTCGAATTCGTTTTCTTTAATTGCAGTATTAGAATCCAAAGAGTTTTCAACCCAAACAAAAAATATTTATAGCTTGGTTTTGCTACGTGGCACTCAACTTAAAAAATATTAAATTTTTTGGAATTCTATAGGCCACGATATACTTTTTTTTTATCACTGTTTAAGAAATAATTTTCCAGGTGAGTTAAGTTTTGAAGACTCAGAAATGTATAAAACCTGCAGTTAATTGAGGAATTGAGCCTTCTACATAACAAATAGAGATCTTAAATCAATGGATTAAATCAGCCGTATTTAAGCAGAAAAATGCCTTTTTATTGAACCGTGTAAAAAAGGTTAGTTAATGTCTCTGTCTTAATTACAATTATTTCTTTTTCAAACTTACATTAAGAGTTTTGTTGTTTGATTACCTTTTTGACAATCTCATCACATAATTTTTATTTTTCTAATATTTCATTATAGTAGAATGATGAAATTCCGTATAACTATTGATCTTGGACGAATTTTATTTGAGATTTAAGATATTGCTACTCTGTAAAAGAATCACTATAATATAGTTTATTATTCTAAAGATATATTTAAATTATTGTGGGATGTATGAAAGAATTGCATTTATATATTGATTTCGGTAATGAAACGTGTGTAATGAAGTACAAAGCTAACTCAAATGCGTGTAATTAGACAAAATTTGCTTTATAGTAAATTGATAGAAACTAAGAACCGATCACAATATTAAAAATTTGAAAGAGTTGTACATTTTTAAATAAATGCTGATGGGATTTAATAACAATTTTAAAAAAGCTGGGAATGATTTTCAAAAAGGCTTATCTATTGATTATAAAAAGAAATTCAAATAACACCTTATTTGTTAGAATTATTTCGATAAATATCCGAAGTTTCTCGGTACTTTTGGCTTCCTAATCATTAAATTAAATTCTTCAATTAACAATAAAATGAAAAGATATTTATTAAATATGCTCAATAATATAAAAAAAACAATGCATAAAATAACCATTGAATACCCTGAAATTAGGAACCTGTGTTGCTTCATGACCTAATCATTCAATTTTGAATACTGTTAATTTACATACGCTCTTAATAAATTTCGGAAAGAAAAGAAAAAAGCTTGAGGCAATTATAAGCGCAAAATACAAACATTAACAAATCGTTTCGAGGATTAAAATATATTTATTTTTACGCTTATATGTCTAGTTAATTGATGTTATATATATTTTCATTGCAGTAATGTGCGATTAATAATAATTGGATTATTCCAAATGAGATATAATGGTTTAATAATTTTACTCGCAAATTCAAAACTAAATCGCCAAATTCATAAAAGTAGGTTGAACTTTCAGGATACAGCTGTGGAAGCAGTTCAGTTATTTGGTTATCATTCAGCAATGAATTATTTGCTGCCGATCCATGATTTTGGGATACGTACGGTTACGGATATTTCGAGGGAGTGGTCTCCATGCAAAGGTTTTAGAAAAAGCAATTTTGTAAGTTTGACACAATGAGAAGAATGCTGTGTAAAAGCTTGAGCGTAGAATCAAGGCGATCTTGAAAGACTGTGCCGCGAAACCTTCCATAAGCACTTCTGTCATTCTATGTTTGTTAGTTGTTAAACACAGATTTATATTTGTACTGAAAACACCAGTATTTGCTTCGTCATTTAATTATTCAACAAAATGATTGAAGATAAAAAATTTCTGACACATTATAAAGATTTTAAATATATTGATATTACATTTAAAATCAGAACCATCATAAAATAATTTGAATCAAATTTTATTCGAAATAAGCTTGCAATTACAAAGAAATGCAATTAATTCAATCAAAAAATTTCTGTGTAAAATCTACGTAGTATAACTTGAAAAGTATTTCTTCATATTTTCCTCGCGTTCGCATAAAATTGAATTACGAAAAAAAAAATGTGCTTGAATCTTTGCTATGAAATTAATGTGTAACATTACTTGTGATAAATGTTGTGTAAATTTATTTGAAAATATATCACTATATTTTTTTCCTTATAATTGCACGGAAAACTTTTTTATAAAAATGCAATTAGTTATTTAACGTATTGTTAATGTTCGAGATTTGAAACACTAGCAAGTATTAAATTATTCGAAAAATGGAACTACTAAATATTTCAAATGGTACCTAGTAATGAGATATGCACAATATTATTTCGAAGTTCTGAAAAGACATAACTATTTTGTTCGAAGGAATAACTATCAAAAATGCGAAAAATTATAAAGTACAGACAGAGGAAATTCAAACATATACAATAATATAAAATTTTTCATGAAAATAGCTCACACATACCTTAGCGTTAATATTTTGTTTTTAATGAGTTTTTCTTTCTTTTTTTTTTTTAGATAAGTTTCTAAAAACAGGTATATTTCCGAATATATCAAAAGAAAAATTTAAGACAGACGGTAGAAAATTATTCATAATTTCAAAAGAAATAAGCTGTATGTTTCAGAGAAAGTACAAAAAATCTTTTTAGAGATAATTGAGTATTGTTGCATAGTTGCGATTTATTATAATAAAATTACACAAGAGAAACAAATTTGCTAATTATGGATGAATAGCACATAAACATTTCGATATATTATATTTTCAAATGCTCATATGTGAGGAGTTTTTTTTTTTCATCCGTAGTTTTTATAATATTTTCTAAGACAATAGAGCTTTTTCCAAAAAACCAGAGTATATTTTATTTTGTGAAGAACAAGATTTACATGTTTCGTATATTATTCATCTGATGCAGTCTAATAAAATGTATTACGGTGCCTTTATATCATACTTTATTAATAAAATTTTTGGTAAAGTAAATTGATTCATACTTATGGAACAAACGATTTTAGAAAATACCTGTATACTTCTATTTCAGGTAAGTGTCTAATATTAAATAGTGGCCGCTGTAGCCAAGTGGTCTAGTCATCGGATCGTGGCTAGCATGTCATGAGTTCGATCCCAGTACCACTGAAGATCCGCCGTGTAGGGGAACGATGCACGTTAAATCTGTCGAGAGCTCAAACGTCCTCCAGTTGGTGTGGTGCGGTAGTTAGGAGAGGGGGTGCCAGCTGAGGTGTCGTCCGCGTCACTTGACCATGGTTCAAATTTACGCGGACCGTCCCCAAAAGCCCTCGTGTAGCTGAACAGTGGGACGTTAATATTCACTTACTAATATTAAATATATTGGATCAGATGATATTAATGGTTGCTATCAATACAAGCAAAAGTGTATACCTAAGTAATATGTTTTAACATGTATAAATAATTTTCTCTTAATAATAAATTATTCATCATTTTGATATTATTTTTGTTATTAGTTATAAGGAATAGACCTTGGGAAATTTACCTTACCGATTTAGAAACAGAGGTTTTGCATTCATACACCATATTTCATGGGCAATGTGGAAAGTGAAGGAGAAAGTAATGATATAATGTGATTGTCTTTTTTATTGTATAGATATATTAATAAGAATTTGCTATTTTTTTTTGTTCAGTAATAAACCATTTTTTTATATACTGCATTTGTTTCATAAATACTTTAAATAGTTGTAATTTTTCAGGTTGCTTTATATGTGTTCTGTATATCAACCAAATACATGAAGTTAATATTCTTGCATCTTAGAGAGTCTTAAATGACCTTTTGATCTCAAAAAGTGCTAGATGGGATTTCTTGCTGTGGTGACATACATTTTTATTGCATAACAGTTGTGAAAGACTTTCTACAGCATTAGAGATTGGGTAATGTAATTAATTGGAAAAATATTTATATGATGGGAAAAATGCAACAAGTAAAAATTTATTTAGTTTTAAAAGCACTGCTTTTTCTGTC